>PQWD01001821.1:0-96953 GCA_019425675.1 Leucinodes orbonalis | reverse complement strand
ATACAGGAGATGGGCAAGCCGCGTTTAAAGTGCGACAAATGTAAGCTCAACGAGCATACACTGGCTGCCAGTTTACGCTCTGTGAGACGAGTCAAGACGCACGAATATTAAAAGAAATTACCGTTTTTTTTCCATAATGCCATCCTGTGCAATTTAACATGCCATCATCGCAATAATTCAGTAAATTTACCAAGAAAATAATAACTTTTCACAGGTAAGAACCGAAAAGAAATTGCGACACTGGACTGCGTATAACTTGGCGGCTTGTCCAGTCTAATGTATATTCGGATGTCTGTGTCAGGGACTGATTGGTTTGTGCTCGGAATTAAGAGTCCGCATTAGTACGCTAGTGAGAACTACTCAGCTTGATCTTGGATAAGGACAGTACATCTCAGTATCGGTGAAAGTACCGAGACCACCAGTAGTTAAATATCTTTAAAATAAAATAAACTTAACAGAGAAAACTTTTAAAATAAAATAAACTTAACAGTTTCATCTGCTTTGTGAAAGCTTGCGATCCTAGTATAGAAGTTATAACACCAGAAATTGTAACGCCTTGTAACATATGAAGCACTGGCCGGTAGACTTAGCTCGGCAGCTTATGCTGTTAGGAAAATAAGGCTCTTGACTGATGTCGAAACAGCGAGATTGGTATATTTTAGTTATTTTCATAGTATAATGTCATATGGTATATTATTGTGGGGCGCAGCTGCTGACATACATACATTTTTGTACTACAGAAAGAGCTGTCCGTGCCATTTACAATCTTAGACCACGGGATTCTTTGAAGGAGCTTTTTAAAAATAAATATTGACAGTGGCATCGCAATATATTTTTGATAATATAATGTACGTACGTAAGAATATCCACACTTTTGAAAAAACAGTGATCATCATAATTTTAACACTAGAATAAAAACAAACTTGCTGTTCCGAATCTTCGTCTTCACAAAGTAGGGAAATCTTTTGTCGGAAATTGTATAAAGTATTTTAATAAAGTGCCACAAAATATTGTTGATTTGCCCTTGCATAAGTTTAAAGCTTTAATTAAAACTACCTTGTTGAAAAAAGGATATTACACAGTAGATGAATATTTAGCAGAAAATTTGTGGTGTTAGTCTGCCTGCATTGTGTTCCAGGAGCAGACGCATATAATTGAATTGTATAAATTTGTTATTTGACCAAACTCTGTAAAACCAAGTATTGAAAAGAGTAACCCACGAGTTTCTTGCCGGGATCTTCTCGTTGGATGGCAGCATTCCGAACCGGTGGTAGAGTCATTAGATTTAATAAAAAAATTACATACTGTTTTGACGATTCAAAAGTTTCTGTAAAGATTTATTTGAATAAAGCATTTTTCAATTTCAATTTCAATTTCAAGTGAAAATTGTATTTATTTTATTTTTGGATAAAATAATAAAGGTATTTATTGCACTCTGCAGTTAACATTATAACTCTTAAAGACTGCAAGGACACAGCAATATATATTTTTATACATCTTAAACGCTATACGTGAACCTATGCAATTGAACAAAGACATAAGTCATATTCGGCAGTTGGGTAAAAAACTATTAATTAAGAATTAAAATAGGCACAATATTGAGATGATATTTGTGTTCCGTCATTCCATCATCATTATAACAATACCGCGTAAATCTATTAAACGTTATAAAAATTAAATAAGGTTTCATAAAGTAATTGTAGTAGTAAATATGTTCAAAGATATTAATATAGTATGTACGTAGGTGAGTACCTACGTACATTCTACATGAGTATGTAATATCATCCTATGATTACGAAGTTAAGATCCGAGATAAGAATTGCAAGATACTCGTAGTTAACCTTATTCTTAACTTCCTAACGACCGAGTTGAATAATTTTTCTTTTGTTTTCATTATTGTCAGATTCTTTCAAAAGGAAAATATATTTTTTAAACTAAAAAACTGGCAGTGTACTAGTAGCATGCGGAATGCTAAAAATACATTCTCGGCTTGAATAATATTCCTATGAATTGTTTTTACTCGGGTGTAGGTACCTACATGTTTTGTAGGTACTCATAGATATACAAATCATATCATTGGATGAAATGATTTGTATATCTATTTGTATTAGGATGTGGAGTAGGCTTAGGTATAATTTCTCCATACCTATATTGTATGGGAAGGCCCATGGACGTTAAACCCTAGTTGTTTGATTATATAGGTAGTAACTTAAAATCAAGGGGCTGCTTCTTTAGAAAAAATTAAACTTGATTTATTAAGTTTCAAAGATTACATTAGCAGTATTAGAGGTAACGTGTTAAACCTGTACTCGAGTGCGTAGATTGTGATGACCATGATCTCCTTATTGCCGGTTCACTTTGCGTCCGAACAATGTGTTTCTACGAGTAACTGTTATTCGATAGGAATATGATAACAATTATTTTCTAATTTGATGCGATTTGCATTGCAATTAAAAAACGTATTAAATAACAATCATAATTAAAATTAAATAACCCAAAGACATTTAATTACATATTTTAAAATTTGCTCGATTCTTAATTGGCGTCAATAAATTTCTTCAAACTTGGGCCGGCAGTCCCTGTCCTATGGTCTAATCTAATTAATCGCCTGAAATACGAAACTGCATAGAAATAAAATAAGCAGGCCATCATGTAAATGCAATTAACTATTATTACCTTCAACGTGTTTCAAATAGAGCAAATACACAGGCATTTCCTGTTACTTCCTAGTTTCGAGGTCATATTTATTTGCCAATTAAGATTAACAGTAAATAATTAATAACTTTTGCTCCGTTTCTCTTTCCGCTTTTTGATTATCATGTGGAATAAGAAACTATTTTGATTTAGATGAAAGTACTTTGTTAGGATGCTGCCATAATTTGAAATAATTTTTAATTGACTCGTAAACAATGTTGCTATACAGTAATTTCTATTTTTTTAACTTTATGATGTTATTTACAATATTTTTCAAGGAATTTACTTTAAACGAACGCTATTGAAACCGTTTTCAAATTTGTTTTTATAACGTTCACGGGATAGATCAATTTAACGTTCAGTCCATGTTTCTATTTCTGTATTGGCTCGTATACTGTCCTCGGAAATCAATAAGAATATTATTAACAAAAGAAAATGTATTGAAACTAAAAGAAACTCAGAAGCAACAACAAGGAGAGTTTGAAATTCCTTACAAGTATTTGATAAATATCGATCTATAATTTCTACAGGTAATATTCTTTTAACTGTTATTTTCAAATTACCTTCAAATGTTACATTATAAATAGAATTTATTTATTTGATTTCGTATGACCATTTGTAGCGGTGCGGCGCCACCTACATGGCACCTCCACAGCACGTAGGTGTATACGTAAACAGTATAGTTGCCTTCAAAGCACGCAAATCAGTTGGTCACGTCACGTTTTACATAAACATTTTAGCTCATTATTAAGCGAGATATAAATAAATATCCTCGCACGTATACAGCCTTTATGGCAGGCTGTAATTAAATTTGAAGTATAGAAACTAAATTCCGGATAAACAACGAAGAAAACAATTGTTATAATGGGATGAATTCAAATTCTTTAAAGTAATAATGTAAAGTATTACTGATTGTTCAACTATTTCCTACAAAAAATCGGTCTTTGACTTTTAATATTTTGTGTTATTTCTTATATTTGAAAAAATAAATAAATGCATAAATGAACATTCTCTCTAGGTGATATTCACAGAAATTAGTTCATGGTTTTTGAGCTTACTCGTGTAAATATTAATGAATTTGTATAGGAAAGGTAAATTTTTAGCAAGATTTTTCATATATCATAATGTACCTGGACCTTTGTTAATTTCGTTAAATGAAAGTACTTGGATCGTTACATCAAACTCAATAATTCTATGTTTACATATCGCGAAAGACTTGGTTCTATATGATTATATACGTAGGACTATGACCTCGAAAGATCAATTTGATAGTATTTGTGCTAATAATAAACTCACATGAAACGATGCTTATTGTTATAAAAACATATAATTTAAGATAATTTACTAATCATCATCATATTTGTTTTCAGGGTGCTAGGGACAATCTTACAGATACAGACTCAGGCTGCGTTTCCCCTGGCTCCCGTATAAAGGACTCCGCGTCACCAGAACTCAAGCGAATGGACTCCGGGTACAAATCCCCCCACACTCCGAGCAGCCCATGTAACCCGCGGAGGCATTTAGGCACCCCCCATGATGACTTCAAGGAAGACTTCGCGAAGGCACAAGTCCTGGCCGATATACTGGACAGGAACTCTGAAACCAGTGATTCTTTGAAGAGTAACCCAGTGAAAGATCACTTGGAACAGATGATTCTGAATGCGGCGTCGGCGGAAGACAGGACATGTCTAGAACAGGTTCTGATGCTACTGTATAACTTCCAAGCGTTGAGCAGTTCGGTTAGCGAAGATGAATGTTATCAGGTACACAATCTCTTAAACATATTTCATTACTATTCCCAATTAATTTGATTACTAACAACATACACTACTTTTGGCATAAATACTTTTTACTCAATCTTCGCTTTTGGGTAATTTTGTAAAGAGATAATTGTCATGTTTACATTGACATTATCAATCAAATAATTACGTTGATTTGTCTAAATTCCTTGTTATTGCATTTTTTATGGATAATTACTGAAATATTTGTTTTTCAGGCAAAACCAAGAAGAATATCTGATCTTAAATTGAAATCTGAAACTGATATTTCTTCATATAAAACTCAAAAGGCAATCGCAACAGTCACACCGTACCAACAGAAAGGTTACAAATGCGAATCCCTTGAAAGTCTTTGTAGCGACGAGAGAAAACCGATCAACGTTTTACAAGAGAGTGGCATCTTTGAGGGTGTCGAAACAGAAACAAAAAGTACTCAGACAGATGGCAACGAAAGTTTCGAGTGCACTAGTGAACTGAACACTGAAATACAGCGACTGAATAGTATAAGAGAGAAACTTGAGAGGCAAGGTGTTAGGAATAGGACGTTAAGTGTTAAGGAAGATGGAGATGGCCTAGAGTGCAGGTGTGTGAATTGGGCAAGAAACACAAACAGTATTACGAGAGGAGGCTTAAGTTTTTGGAGGGAAAAATCTCTATCTACGAAGCAGCTTCAGACGTAAAAGAGGCTAAACTTTCGCAAAGGTTACAGAAAGAATTTGAGCTTGAAAATCGAATACAGGTATGTACAACCTTTTTCTTGAAGTTTTTGTAGAAAGGTTATGTGAAAGTTGATTTTGATAGTTTATTAAATATCGTGTTAATCATTTGCAGGATCTCGAATCGGAACTATCAGAACTTCAAGAGAAGTATGAGAGATTAGAGGAAGATTGTTGTGAATTAGAAGAAATTGAAAATGACACCCGATTACATTGGCAGCAGTAAGTTGCATACTTTATTGCGTTTATGGATATATTTCTTTAATACTTATTTATTTATACCCATTAAATTTTAGGCTTGAAATGGACTATGAACTTTGCTCGGCTCAATTAAGAGATATGACGGAGCAACGGGAGTGTTCGAGAGCTCAAGCCGAGAGGCTTATGGCGGAACTTACTAAACGGGAATGCACTTTAAAAGCTAGAGAGGTATGTTAACGATATTGTTTTATATATAAGATCAAAATATAACAATCAAGTGTTATTACCATCATATTTATCTTACAGAATGAACTACTTACGAGGTTAGATAAGTTGGAAAAGGCAGTACCTGCTTTAATAGCATGGAACGTGATACAAGTGATTGGAGTCACAATGTCGCCGGGTGGACAGGTAAAATCGTAACTCTATAGTATTTTAGATGTTATATTGATAGAAAAAAATAATAGAAATCATGAGAATGAACTCACGTGAATGAAAATATTCTCTGTAGTTTATTCATCTTTTAGTTGTCAGTAAACAAAATTGTTCACGATGCCTGAATTACTAAAATGACATTTTCAGCGAGCCCTGATAAGCCGGATGTCTCCGTATAGTCAAGATACTAAGGCATTTATAACTGAAGTGAAGCAGGAATCACAAAAACCAGTGGGTTGTGGGGCGCTTGTCGTTTGGAATGATATCAACACGTCATCGGCTCCAACAACTAAAGGATTGGAGCAACAGGTCACTAGGTTAGTTATTGTACTTATTCTTAGAGTAGGGTTAAACGTAGGAACTATAGAACAATAAGCTATTACTGAGAAAGATTTTGAAGTTAGCAAAAAAAAATGTGTTTAGTTTTGGCTCATTTAAATAATATTTCAGGCTCATAGGAGAAAAGAAGCAAATAGAAGAGCAAACGAGTCAAATAAAAAAGACATTAGAAAAGAGAATAAAAGAGCTAGAAGAAGAGTTGGAGGTGACAAGACGACAGATGCAAGCTGCCGTTTGTGGGGCTGAAATTAAGAAAGATAAAATCGATGAGAGAATAAATAAGATTGAACAAGATATTAACAAAGAGAAAGAGAATGAAAAGGTACGGTTCTATATTTTCTTCAGGGTGCTTTATCAAAATTAATAAATTGTCAACACTCGATTGGCATAGCAATTTGTCTTAAAATAAAAGTTTGGATCCACTACAAATATCAGATAGCAGTAGATATTTGATTAATGAAATCATATTATAAGTAAGTTCAAATTAAAATAGTTTGGATGGCACACAAATTATCGAAAAAGTTTCTCTGTAACACTTCATTATTAGACCGTATTAAGAATGTGTACGTAACAACTTTAAAATCTTTGACCATGACGATTCCTCTGATGAAACGTCAATCATCGTGTTTTATGTCCGAATCATACACGCAGCACTAAACTTTTTTATAGTCATATCAATAATAATAATTGATATAAACCATAAATGTTCTTCACTAATTAACAAAAAATGTGCGATGCCCGCAGTAAGAACGGCTTTTTTAATTAAAGTTAATAAATGTTTTAAGAGCGTCGTGGCTCAATGGTGTAGACTGTTCCTTTCAAACTGGGAGGGCGCAGGTTAAAACCCCGCCACGTACCAATGTTTTTCGAATTTTCGAAATTATATGTACGTTATCCGACGCTCCTCGAGCCCCTCGGTGGGGACGTTTAATGAGCTGATTATTGTTATGATGAAATGTTTTAATGTACCGATGCTTTACTAATACTAATTAAATTTGTCTTGAATGAAATACACTCGAAAATATATTTGTAGGTCCCAGTCGATCCAACTATGGGTAGCAAGATAAGGGCATTGCTAATCAGCGAGCAAGAACTAAAGAGCCGTGTGCAAGAGCTGGAACGGCGTGAGACAGCGTACTTGGAGATGTTGACGCAGGCGGACGACATGTGGGCCGAGATGGAAGGAGGTTATAAGAAAAATCGAAGAGTCCAGGCGACAGAATCACAGTTGAAGGGCAAGGTAATACTGAGCTACTTTTGCAACATCTTTGAACTTTGAGAGAGTTTGTCGGTTGAGTTTTCTAAGATTTGAATGATATTTTGAACCTTTAACCAGACGGCATGAATAACTAAGAAATGTGGTATTTATTTAGCCTGGTCCTGATTAGGGTTAAACATAGTTTATGTTTTGAGTATAATCAAATCTTTCTCAAGACATCGGCTACGACACCAAGGGTTCCTGGTTCGATACCCGGACGATTCAAGTATTTGTGTGCATGAACATGTCTGCTTATAATGGACTGGGTGTTTCTAGCCCCTTATGAGGCTAGATTGCGCTGTGTGAATGTCAGTGGATATTTATTTTAATTATTGTTGGAATGCTGTTTTATGCTGTGTCAGTAATTAATGTCTACAGTAATAGTAGAGTCATAAATTTAATTTTTTTTCTAGGTGAAAAAACTTGAATCGGAACGTGATCAATACAAAAAATGTTTTGAGCCACTAAAGAAGAAGTTGCGGGAAATCGAGGAGTCCGAGTCGGGCTTGAGAATAGCTCTAGAGAAGGCTGAAAGGGATGCACAGATGCTAAAGGTTCAGAATACAAACTTGGCGGCCATGTTTAGCAAAGCTGATGCGGAGACTAAGAAATCAGAGACGGCTTTTAAAGCACTGGATGCCAAATTTAAGGTTTGTTATCCTAGCATCTATCTCCAATGATCATTGATTGTTCGTTAGCAATTCACTAAGATTAATGTTCATGATGATACAAAAGGTTAAGCAAATGTAAAATTAGACCATAGATTCAATTATTTACTTAAGTTCACGACGAAAACAAATTTTACACCTAATCAAAGTTTTTCTTCCTTGAGTTTATATTTGTTTCTAAATATAAACTCTATCCATATCAATTTCATAACAAATACTTTATTAAAATACACATTTTAATGCATTTATTGCACTATGTTCACAGAAGGAGATGGAGCAATTGCGGAAGTTGAACAAGCAGCTCGATGATGACCTGAAGAGTCAGAAGGAGTCGTCGCGGAAGACTGAAATTAGTCATATGGGCGACCTGGAGTGTATCCGAAAAGAACTAAACAGAACTTGCAAGAACAACCAGGATCTAGAAGTGACCAACAGCGAACTTAAAGAGGAGGTAAACTAAAATTATTTTTTGGACAATCAAATCTTCTTTTTTATAATAAACATATATGAAGAAAATGGTATGCATGTAGTGTATTTAGTATTTATCTGTAGTAGAAATCAGCTGTATGTGTAAATGCTTAAGTAATTTGGCTAACAAATATTGTTTGTGCTTCCGTACTAATTTTACGTTGCATGTCGGCTTGATCACGGATTTCACGGTTCGCTCGGCTCACGTTCAGTGCATGATGGATTCTGTATAATGCATGGGAGTGGTAACAGAAGAAGTTTTAAGAAGAAATGTGTTCTCAGGTTGAATCTCTGGAAAAGCAGCTTGCATTAACGCAAAAAGCTTTATCGCAGTGCAAGAGGAAGTGTGACGAGAAAATCAAAACGCTCAGCCACGAGTTGTCGATCAAAACGAGGAATTGGAGGAGTTGAGAAGCGAGACTTTGAGGCAGTCGTATCACGCCTCTAGAATGGAATTGCAGCCGGAGAGGACGGAGTATATCGACGAAGGTTACTCCATCTACACGGCGATACCGAAGAAGACCGATTATGGGAGAATGCATCACAGCATGAGTTACATAACCTCGGACTCTCGTTGCTCGTGCCCGTCAATGAGAAGCCAGCTAGTCAGCCAATTAATAGAAGATCTGTTTGATAGAATACACAACACTGTTGATGATGATTTGACGCGTTTGTGTAAGGAACTGCCGCCTGATAACGGACAGGAAGTGACTGTTGAAACCAAAGCGAAAATTACAAATTACCTCTTAATGGCGATATCGAAGGAGCTTGTCAGGTCCATAGGTGATGCCGATGCTAAGACTGATACAGAGGTCAGTATGGTTGTGGTTTAACCTAATATTCTTTCATTGATTGTGACTAAAATATCTAATCGAGATCTTAATGATTTACTAATCACTGATAAACAGTGGTGATAGAAAGCTTAACAAATAACATAAACAAAGTTATGCTAAACCATTTCAGCAGCTAATAATTATTGAAATTTAGTCACCAATGTCAAAATTGGTTGGTTTTTCACTGTCTCTTATGCAGTCCAGAAGTGGGACTAGATCTTTATTTTGTTTTTAAGAGTTTTGCCCGTCAATCGCATTAATATTTTCCCCGACTGACCATTAAAGGAGTGGCAACGCGCCGTGTCTTCGATGACGTATACGTCGCCCGCGTACGGCGGCGATTTCTCGTCGCTACGGCTCAGTGGGAACGCGAACGTGGTCCGCGGTGCGGCGCGCCTCGCCAGCGTCAGCTGCGCCTGTGCCGCGGCCAGGCTGGCGGCCGCCCGACCGCGCCTGCAGCCAGCTGTTAAGGCCTGTCAGGAGGTACAGTCAAATACAAAAGTCTGTGCTATATAGGTACTGTCGCGCACACGTGCCGTATTGTCTTCAAACGACCGTGTATATAGACACATGCGTCGGCTCTTTTAGCACGCCGTGCGTTCCCTCAAGGCTTGTCAAGAGGTACAGTGGGATACAAAAGTTCATCTTATATGGGTACTGCCGTGTATAGTACGATTCACCAAAGAAGACCAAAAATGGCGGCCGTCTGCGCATGTACACTAATGAACAAAATACTTACATCAAAATAATATTTTTTTTTGAATGAACTCATAGAATCAAATTATATTATAAAGGTTCAGCGCCTCAAAAAAAAAAAATTACTAAGTATAGTAAATTTAATCGCTGGCCTCGAATTGCATGATTCCCTCTATCGTGGAAGTTCCAGGATTCGATGATTTTGAGGTACTGGGGCCTGGTCCTGCACTAAAATGATCATCTTCAGATACTACAAGATCAGAAAAACCTGACGACGAAAAATCTTCCACTCGGGATTAATTCTTCCGTCATCTCTCCACGATGTGATCACTTTTTATGTAACTTTTTTCTATACATTTTACTTGTCACATAGTTTTTTCCATTCTTGTGGCCCCATTAGATTAACTTTTTCCTTTATAAAATTAATTACAAAGCTTATATCCCACTTAACGTTTTTGCTGCTTACATAACTTTTTACGGAGGCCCAAGCCATTTCAATAAATGGCTCAGCAAACTAAAAAAAAATACAATAAATAATAAAATGCAATGAAACAGTTTTCCTTCCGAGTGTATTCTAGAGTACTGTCAGCGCGCCAAATTGAATATAGACGAATAGCGATACAGCAACCTTGTCCTCAGACGCGCGCCGACGAATGGCGTTGCCCGTCTTACAGTATTACTCCCGCCCCTCTGCCGTACCCCCAATAGGACCTAAAAAATGACTTCTGCGCATAGTCTCTTTCGTGAATCGTACAATACACGAGTTGGCTACGTCAGGAGGTACAGTCAAATACAAAACTCAGTTCAACGTAGATACTGGCACGCATATGTGTCGGGATTATCGGCATGCCTTGATAGGACGTACAGTCAAATACAAACGCCCTTGTACCTATATGGTACTGTCGTGCACACTTGTCGGCTCTATCAGCACGCCGCGGGCGCTCCGTCAAAGCTTATCGGAGGTACAGTCGAATACAAAAGTTCGAATAGCGTAGGTACTGTCGCGTACACGAGTCGGCTACTTCAGCATGCCGCACCATCAAGGCTTGTCAGGTGGTACAGATGAAAACATAGTGCCGCGGCCAGGCTGGCGACCGCCCGACCACGCCTGCAGCCCGCTTGTCAGGAAGTACAGTCAAATACAAATGTCTGTTTAATGTAGGTACTGGCACGCACGTGACGAGATTATCGGCATGGCTTGGTAGGACGTACAGTCAAATACAAAAGCCCTTGTACCTATATGGTACTGTCGTTTGCTCTTTTATCATCTGTGTCATCTTGGAGGTACAGTCTAATACAGAAGTACGTATAGTATTGTCGCGCCCACGCTGTACGGCAAATGTTAGGTACATTATATATGTACCATTTGCCTTAACTCTTTTTGATTATAAACTTTGTATAAATGGAATATTTTTTTCTTACAGGAAGTATTGGATCATGGATGTTAAGATTATGGAGGAGCAGTTGGCGAATGCCATAGAGAAGTATTGTTGTGAGTATTTAATTTTTGTTTACTGTATATTTAAAAAAATATGAAATGAAGGATTATCTAAACTTAAAATATAATAAGATCCGGTAAAGGTTTTAAAAGTATTGTTTTTTAGTAAAACAATCAATGACTCATTGAGAGATCGGTTGACTATCGCAACTATGGCAATGGTCGTTAATCAAATGGGTGACCGAAAGACATTGTTCGAACACGTTCGTGCTTGGGAAGACACAAAGTTGTCGGGACCAACGCATCCATCTTCAAAGGCTGACAGCCATCTCATTGCCGACCCATTTGTGTGTAATGGTTGAGAATCGGCTATGACACTAAGGGTTCCGGGTTTGATCCCGACCAGTACAAACATTTGTGAACATGAATGAATATATCTTTTTGTATTGGTCTGGATATTTTCTATGTAAATATGTATGTATATACAAAAGAGTGTAAGTATATTTATCCATATTACAGGCTAATGCTAAGATTGGGCACGTGACGTGTGTGGATATCAGTGAAATTATTATTATTATTTATTATCGCTCGCTAATTGCCCGGTGAAGTTGTTAAGGCCATCTGCGGCAACAGCAGTAGTCAGTTCGAAAAAAAAATGCATCCATCTTAAAACGTAGTCAATCCACGCTGGGCTTAGTGGGATGACTGTCTCGCAGTTGACGTTGAAGCTTAATGTTGATTTTTAAAAAATGTGATAACAATGATTTTTTCTTTCAGAATTGTCCATCTTGTGCGTTGGGTACAAATGCGATAGTTTGGAGCACGGATGTGTAGAGCTGCCGACCGTGCGAATTTGTGTAAGTTTTACTTTTTTAAATAAATGTTTGTAATAAAAATAAAAAGTTTTACTATCAATCCTCTAAAGAAAAGAAAATAGTATTATTTAAAAAAGTACCACTTGTTTATAAAAATCTGACCCATCAATTTAATTCTTCGGTAAATTATTTTAATTTCTCGTTAGGTTATTCCTTGTATTTATTTATCTGTGGTTAGACTTGACGAAAATAATTATATCGCGTAAAAACTGTTAAATTTGTTAGGTTCAAACGAATACTTTTAGAATGGTAACTAAATTTAAATCACATAATGTTTTTTTTTTAATTTTCAGGTGTAAAACCTCCACCGACCTCACTCTGGTGCCTTCATTAGATAAGCGAATTTTATGATAGCGAACTGTACATACGTTTGTATTATACATTTAATAATAATACTCTTTATTATCGTAAGCGAAACATATCGAACAATCGTACCTTCAATCGATGCTATAATCCGAAACAGTCATTTGAAACGAGTTTTTTTTTTAGTTTCATCGTGTTCGTGCCAATATTATTTGTGTTTTAAAATTAGTTCTCAATTTCCATTGTATATAGTTGTCAGTAGTGACAAATGAACTATGTTATGTGTATTAACATCACTCACAAATTAGCGGTTTTTATCTTTGTCTATTTTATGAAATTGTTTTTCTATTTACAAAAGATTAATTTTAATCGACGAATTAAAAATGGTATTATTTAAATTGTTTGTTGTTTTATTTTGACATGTTATCCCCAAAACAATACCCTTTCGCTTGTAGGTAGTCATAAGTTGATTAGTAAAAAGCTTAGTTGGTTAGTTAGTAAATTAGAATACTTTAATTATTAGCATGTGAAGCTTTAGATAAACCATTATCTAACATAATGCACAATCTCATTTAAAAAGTGTCTACGGCAAAAATATGCCTATCGCGTCAGTTGGGCAGAATTTATATTCATAATTACGTTACTCGCTACATGTCATAATGACATAGTAGTGGGCTCTTGCTTTTGATTTTATACTCTTTCTATTAGTCCGAGAGCCAGCCGTATAAAAGTCCTATGGTTCAGATACATGAACAATTATTTGACTATATAGTCTGAGAAACTATAGGTCGGAAGGTCGACACCCTTAAAAATGTCTAATTTCAGCCCGTATGCAAAACCTTACTTTCGGTTGTAATTCCAAACATTGTTATCATAACTCATAAGATACATGACAAAAATTTACGGGAAAATAAAGTATTCTATGATTAGAATTGAGTTCCCGAAGGTCGTTTTGCAGTGGACACATAAAGCTTAAATGTTGAAGAAAATGATAATTAAAAAATATATTTTTCACTGATTATCTGTGGTTTCACTTAGACAAAAAAGAAACAATTTTTTGGTCGGACACCCACCATTATTAAACTCTTCAAATACATACTCACCCTTAATACAATATTAAGAAGAATACGTTGACACTTCTATGAATGCTGTCACTTTGAACGTGTCAAACTTTTTGTTGTCGCATGAAAATAATGTAAAAAAATTATAAGTGATAGTATAACAAAAGATGCCATGGCGGTTACGTGGCTGTTAAGGTAATTAAACTGCATGCAGATACCTTTTTAATCATTCATTGTTATTGGTTTAAATCGGCGGTCGGTTATAAATGGATCTACTGCGAGTAATAAGTAGGTATTGCAGCTGGGTACTGGTAATTTATTATTTGAAATAAATAATAAAACAAAAAGAAATATGATTCGTCTTTTGTAGTTTTCTTATGAGGATGTTATATAAATTCTAGACAATCCGAGATAGTTTGTTAGGTAGCATACGGCTTAGGGAACTCTTTTTAAGGCAAACGCAAAAACCTATGTTGAGTAATATTTGTCATATACTAATCGCATAAATTCGTATATAATTCTCCATATAACGAATTCTTATCCACGAAAATATTTATAAAAATATAAATATTCCTTTCCACTCGAATGTTTGTTTTAACAAACTAATTTAATATACTTTCACAGATAAAGTCGAGGAACACGTGTTGCCGCAGTGCGGCTTCAATACCTAGAAAGGCTCCAAAACCAAAACCGAAGCCTAGAGAACCGCCCAAGAAACACGACTGTCACTACCAATCACTATGAATGCAAAATCCAACACAGTCCCTTTATGTCATACAATGCCAGAACAGTCTGATGAGTCGTTTTGTTCATGCGCTAAATGCGATTCCTACGACTGTTTCTCTTTAAAAAACCGGGAACAATGTCGATGTAATAAATGTAAAGGGTCTAGATTTTGTTTGTTCAGTAACAAAAGAAATCTTGCTTTAGCCAAAAGCAAGTCCAGAACAAATTCTAATTGTAATGTCAAATTACCTGAAGCAGACAGTACAATTAAAGAAGAAGTAAAAAATGAAATAACATATAAACATTGTAATAACAACAACACATCAACTCATAAAATTCCATCAAAATATTCTTACTTCAATGCTGATCCAAGGGAAAAACCTATAGATGATACCAAAAAAATACTTTCGTCTGAGAGAGTAGCGCAAGTCCACAGCGCCCAAGTTGTATACTCTCGTAAAAAACTTTGATTCAAGTACAGCTAAATTAAGTGCTCAAATAATGAATGTGCCATACAATGATTTTAAACAATCTATTTCGTATAGTAAGTCTGTTCTTACGCCACCTAACTCCGTAAAATTAGCCAAATTTGATATTTTCCGAAGAATTAAAGATATATACAAAGCATGTAGCTGCAAAGTATGCGAATGTATTGCTGGTAAATCTGCAATGCGAAGTGCTAACTGCAAATGTGAACCATGCAATTGCAAAGATTGCATTTCTTTTATGAGATCTCTTAAACACGAAGAAAAAGTGAAGCAGATGATGGAAGATGGTCCAATAGGTTGCCCATGTATACGATGCAATAGGAGCGAATGTAAGGGTTTAATGAAAAAAACTGAAGGACCAGTACAATATTGTGATTGCGATTGTTTACAGTCTTTGGATAATTTAACTAAGCCATGCAATTGTCAACCTTGTGAGTGTATTGAATGCACAGCTTATGCAGTACCAGCTCCTACAAAATTAAATACATTTATAGTAGCTTCCATAAGCGATGGTAATCCCCGTAGCCGTTGCCAATGTTCTCCTTGTGATTGCGCTGAATGTGGTCAAGATTACCCAATGCCTTCCAGTTTAAGACATGAAATGTCTACTAGTATAAATAGGCCAGTAAACTGTACATGTGACAATTGTCTAAACCAAACATGTGAATCTAATGACAATAATACGTGTTCTTGTGACATACAAAGGAGGTAGTGAGAAAACCTTTTGAAAAAGACACACGTGATTATGACATTCACAGAGCTTTAATGAAAAACAATGGAATTATTGATAACAAAATAAGATGCGATACAATAGCAATGTACGCCGCAATAAAAAACAACTACCCTAAGTTTGAAATAAACAAACAACTTTGTAGTTGCGTGGATTGCGAATGTTTAGTGTGTAGTTGTAAAGAACATACAGTAACTTCAATTAAAGCATCACGTTGTTTTCAACAGTTTGAAACGGAATCTTGCAAGTGTTCACCATGTGAATGTGAAATATGTAATAAGCACAACTTAATAAGTAATCAATCAAATATTAACGAAAGCGCATTATGCAAGTGCAGTGTATGTGAATGTTTGAATTGTAAGGGGACATTACAGCCATCATCTAACTGTCCCAAAGATAATGGCACTTATTTCCAAAATAATGCAAATCTGAATTCTTGCAAATGTAGCCTTTGTGAATGTAATGATTGTCAGAAAAAGTTGTACAAACGCAAATGCAACATTAACCATTATACTAACTGTAAATGTGAAATGTGTACTTATAAAGCAAAATGTATTAATGAATCGGCAAATAAGATAGGTAATAACGATTCTTTGTTATATACCTATGGTATTGAAAATCCTTTTGATCAATTAAAACCAAAACAAAACTTCAAAAGTTATGTTAACTCGGATAAACCTAATTATTTATTCAATACCAACCGTTAAATTGTTAGATATTACACCCGTAAAAGATGAATCGAAGAACTTTATTTCTAAACGTAGCCAATTATTCAATCAAGAAAGAGTACACTTGAACACTTCCAATGTAACAAACTCCTATTTAAAAATGCAAAACGTCGATAATAACATTCGAAATGAAAGTTTAATGGCTCAAAAAGATACCATTGAAAATAAAAAGAAGATAGTAAAAAAAGGAAGTCGGTGCAGTAACTACTTTGACAGGAAACAGATCACTTGAAACTGAAACTATAAATAACAATATAATGAAACTTTCCAGAACGATAAGTCATTGTCTGAATGAATTAATAAAAATGAAATGCGAATATAATAATAAACACTTATTATTTGATGTCACGAAACAAATATACAGCCAGTCAAAAGAAATTAAGCCAAATAATAATTCAAGTGGCAATGAAGCAAATGCAGTAAATACTAAACAGCAACAAAATACATTAAGTACTTTTACTGGTAAGTCCATATCCGATTATTTAAAAAACGATACCCATAATAAGGACCAAGATATTAAAGAATCGATTAATTACTTAAAAGCAAATAATAAAGCTCAAAATCCAGGTGTTCCAAATATGTCTCTCGGTATATTAATGTCTTTGCGAATTGCCAATGAAAGACTTTCAAAACTGATACAACCACAACTATCTCAATGTAAAAGATATGATGTTTCAACCAAATTGACCGATGAAAATGGTGATTTAAGCACTCCAAACATTAAATCGAGAGATGTAGAAATAGATTATATAAAATTAAAAAATACACTACAACAAGCAGATGCATTTGCAGACGGACTAATAAATGAATACAAAAAAGAAAACTTTAACTTCAGTAATAATGTATATAAACAAATATCACACGATGGATCTTATGAACATAAAAGCGACATCATAGATTTAATGCCCAACCTAAATGGTTTCAAAGAAAAGTCATCCATTTGCAGCTCAAAATTCAATAAGTTTGTAAACAAAATACATGAATCTACCATGGGTAATTATGATGCTATGAAAAGAAATGGAACTCATAATATGAACATTATAAAACCAAATTTACTTACTAATGAAGAAACCCAACAAGATACTGAAAACGACCAATATTTTGGAACTAGCGGTAATGATGCAAAATATACTGAAATTAATGAAAGAAATAATGCAGAGCCAGATGTGGATGATATACAGACAGGAACACAAAATGTCCCAAGTCTATCTAATAATGTTCCTACCACTTCGAATGACGACGGCGTTGACGAAGATGTTCAATCACTTGAAAGATCATTAAACCAATCAAGCGAGGAAAGACAGAAATGTCGTTCAATTAAAAGAACAATTAAAGATGGCAAAAAGTTTCGGGTACCTAGATCAATAGTTTTGTATAAGAGAGTTAAATTGAGGGAGGCGCTTATAAAATTAGCTACCAAAATGGATGCTGACGTTTCACCCTCTTCTACCACAAACTCCTTACGAAGTAGAGACTGAGCCCGGAAGTTACTTTAGACCGTAACCACAATTATTTTAAAACTGATTGTGTAACAACTTCAACATCTATACATAGAAAGGAAGATGTCAGTAACATGAACTTAGCATACGCTACTTCAAAGGTTAAACTTTTTCTTTTATTAGCTATATATAAGCAGTTATCACTTTTTATATTGAAAACCAACATAAATAACATTACCTGCTCAATTTTAGGAATTGAACGGGGAAAAACAAGACAAGACGTGGTCAATTTTGAAAAAAAATTGGTGCTTTGGCTCCATGGATAAACAAAATAGAGGCTTTGCACTAATACCGCCTTTACAGCTAGAAGTAAAGGATATGTTACGGGCTATGTCGTCATTACATCGAGACATTGTTTTAAATGAATCAAACGACGAAGACAAAATAACCTCAGTACGTCAATATTGTCCTTACATAATAGGTAATCATTCGATCTATTTGGTATTTGTCTGCGTTCTAATAATATAGACTATTACGATTTCAGAAGGAATTCAATGAATTAAAAGACCTAAAAATTCGTCCATCCGCTGAATTAACAAAATACAAAGCTGGCAATGATATGAGAAATGTAAGTCACCAACACAAAAACAAAACTGTTTAAATTTTGTACTGATAATTCAACATTATATTTTACATTCCGCAGAGCAAATTGGATTTTAAATATTTTAACGTAGCATCGTCACAAACGAGCAACTTTACGAACAATGTTGAAAAGGCAGTCGATTGTATGGACGCTACTTTTTTCCGTAGTAATGCACTTTTTGGATTCTTTGTAATTTAACCTTGTTTGATTACTTGTTGATATTTGATTGTTATGCTCGGATATTATTATCCTGATAAGTTTCAATAATAATAACATCTTGGAATTTAAGGTGATGTTGAAGCGTCGAATTCGAGAATTGTTAGAAATTCCTGGAGCACACCAAACTGTTAAAGCTATGTTAAAAACAGAAAATTCTAGTTCATCATCTACCACAAAATTGGATCAGTTGTAAGATATACATTTTATATTTAAAGTCCTATAGATGTAGTACTTATAGAATTAAATAGTATTTAATATCTTATGAATGGAAATTTGTTTGCAGAGTAACAAAAGCAGTAACGACCCTCTGAAAGTAAAATTTTCCGGCCTCCGACGAGTATCTGATCACACCGTTTTGATTAAATGGAAAGTACCCCGGGATATAAACAATGTTCAGGGCTATGAGGTCATAAAGAGCTTAAAGTTATAGATTATAATTTTATTTGGACTGAGTGTTGCCACCTTAGCCCCTTTGTTGCTAGATCACTTTTTAGCAAAGGTGAACACCCTTTTTAACAATTTAGCCCGAAAAGAGCAATCTAGCTCTTTTTCACTGTCTTGAAAATATTACCAAATTATGAAGATTCGAAATGCTAACAAGTACTTCTTTGCTATTTCATCGGCCATGATGATAATAAATAATAATAATAAATAAATAAATATCCACTGACATTCACACAGCGCCATCTAGTCCCAAGTTAAGCGTGAAGCTTGTATTATGGGTACTAAACAACGGATAAATATATTTATATAATTTTTTTTGTAAATACATACATATTATACATAGAAAACACCCAGACCATTACAAACAGACATGTTCATGCACACAAATGTTTGTACTGCCCGGGGATCGAACCCGGAACCCTTGGTATTGCAGTCGACCTCTCAACCGCGACACCAAATGGGTCGTCAAATGATCGTCGTGGATGATGTTTTTAGACACTCTAAAAAAACGGCTTCATGACATGATTATTTCAGCATTTTTAGGACAGAAAATCTATTGATGCTCAATCTAACCCTATCTAGCTCAGTTTGGCTTCTCAAAAAGCCCTTTTTCTAAAACTCAGGTGGCAACACTGTTTGGATTAAGATTTCTCAATGTTTTTATTTGTTTTAGTTGTTAGTCGATGGTCGTGCGGTTCAAAAGTTTATCAGCCCGTCACGGTGCATGGCAGTAGTCACTTGTCTTCCACATCTTGACAAGGTGACAGGCTTTTCTAAATTAAAATACTCAATATTATAGTGAAAGACATACTATTTTTAACCCCCGACGCAAAAAGAGGGGTGTTATATGTTTGACGTGTCTGTCTGTCTGTGCGTCTGTCTGTCTGTGGCATCATAACTCCCGAACGCATGCAGTGTTTTCAATTTAGTTTTTTGTATTAAAGGTGACTTATGTGCGAGTGTTCTTAGACATGTTTGATGAAAATTGAGCCGTTTAAAAGTTGTGAGGAGTGAAAGTGGGGAGAGTAACCGAATGACTGCAAATATACTTGGACTCAAATGAAACCACACTGAAATAAAAAATATCGACTATTTCCCCCGACGCAAAAACAGGGGTGTTATAAGTTTGACGTGTCTGTCTATATACTAAAATCTAACTTAACCTAACCTACCTACTGTATGAAATAAAAATTAAATTAAAAATTTAAAAAACTCCCGACACAAGAACTTAAGTAATTTCCCTTTAAGAGTAAAAATAATAAAAGAAACTTAATGTTAAAGTACCTAAGAATCTATTAATAATTCTAAAAAAAACCTCGCGTTGGGGGTCCGCTTTTAAACTAACAATTCAAATAGTCTTAATTAAGTAACAGAGATGAACATAAAAACAAAATTAAGAGAATAATTCAAAAACTTTCATGAAAGTCCTTCAAAAAGTCTTGGGTAAAAGCCTAAGAGGTAACCATCTTATGAAAAATATCGTAGATAAGAAAGAAATAATTAGGTCCCCCAATGCGAAGTTTTTTTTAGAATTATTAATAGATTCTTAGGTACTTTAACATTAAGTTTCTTTTATTACTTTTTAAAGGGAAATTACTTAAGTTCTTGTGTCGGGTGTTTTTTAAATATTTAATTTTTGATATATTTTTATAGCACGTACCTTCTTCACGATCTTTAACCCTTTGTAATACTAATATTGTAAAGGCTTACTTTTTGAGTGCGAATGTTTGTTTGATTTTGATACAATTTCGTGTGGGATTTGACACACTGGATTAAGAAATAGGTAACGATTTACTGAAATGAAATGAAATTTATTATTTGCATAAAACATGGTGTTACTGGCGGAGAACAGCTTATTTAAAATACTTAAAAAAAACAGCGAAGTTCTGCTTTTTAGGGATCTGTAGCCAAATGGCAAAAAAACGGAACCCTTATAGATTCGTCAAGTCTGTCTCTGTCTATCCGTCCGTCCGAATAACAACTCGTTTTTTCTCCGAAACTATAAGCTATTCAAACTTTGTACGTTCTATGTATTTTGTGAACCGCTACAAGGTTTAGACAAGAAACTTGAAAGTATAATAATATATTTTGGGTTTCCCATACATTGAACTGAAACTCGAAATTTTTTTTTCGTTGTTCCGTGTGTGGTATGTGTAGATCTAATTTTGAAAAATGGTATCGACGTTTCTAATATCTTTTTTTTTATAAATTGAATAGTTTGCGCGAGACACTTCCAATGTTGAAAAAGTGTGTCCCGCCCCCCCTCTAATTTCTAAACTATGGGCTCGATAAAATAAAATAAAAATGATATATATGACCATGAAATCTAACAACGAAATTTAGTTTGAACGATTTCTGATATGTAGTTTTTATTTTATACGTCATAAACGGTGAACCACTTTTTTCATATTAAAGCTGTTGTAAGTGCCTAAGTAAATAAAAAAATATTTTATTCTATGTTACTTGCTGCTGCGGAACCCTCCACGGGCGAGTCCGACTCTATTTTGTCATTAAGCAGATACGATAATCTCCAATCCAATTGCAAGTTATATCTATCGCAAAGGATGTTATTGTGCCGTAAACCTTACATATTTGGTAGACGACCCATTTGGTGTTGCGGTTGAGAGGTCGGCTGCAACACCAAGGGTTCCGGGTTCGATCCCCGGGCAGTACAAACATTTGTGTGCATGAACATGTCTGTTCTTAATGGTCTGGATGTTTTCTATGTATAATATGTATGTATTTACAAAAAAAAATGTATATAAGTATATTTATCCGTTGTTTAGTACCCATAAAACAGGCTTCACGCTTAACTTGGGACTAGATGGCGCTGTGTGAATGTCAGTGGATATTTATTTATTATTTATATTATGACGATAACGCCAATAGTATAGTATTATTGTTTTTCAGGTTCTCATCACGATACGAACTATAGTTTCACCGTCCGTTCAGTGCGCTTTTCATCCCTCAGCCACCGTTGTCTACCGCATGCGTTCTAAGTGAAAATTGTTGTAGATTTATATTTAGTAAGCATCAAAAATATACGTATTAATGGTAAAAGCTTGACAATAATCATGGTTTTTATTAATCGAACGTGTCGTACTCTATCAATACTGATAGGGTACGACACGTTCACGTTCACACGTTAGGTATAAATCTATAATAACTCTTGTAATCATTGTATTCTTGTGAATATACTTTGAAATTAATATTTATAAAAGATATATATCCTAAGTGTATACACACATTGAAACTAATTGATGAAAAAGATGAAAGTGTAAGCGAAATTTTATCGAAGTTATTAAAAGAAGTGCCTTCATGATCTGAGCGATGGCTTAGTTGACTGCGTGATCAGGGGTCATGACTATGATGTAAAAAAGTATGGATTCGTGATATGCTCACAAAACAATCGAAAAAAGTGTTCCGAATGCAGTGACAGTACACATACACATTTCGAACACATTTACTTAAAGAAAAGAGTACAAACTGTACTTTCTTCGGCGGTTCGTTTTCTGAGGCACGGTTGGCGTATCTACCTTTATAAATACAGAATATTATTGGGTCATGAGTTTTAATCCTACATGAAGACCGCATAGTAAAGTAACTTTGTTAATTTTTACCCAGTATGGTTAGGCAAAGTAGGCTGAATAACTTGATGTCTAAAAAGAAAGACGAATCCGTGTTCGAAAGGTACATTAAATTGTTGGTCTCGGCTACAATCGGAGGTTAGTAATCGTCAACCCTCACCAAACCGCATTAAGTCTGCGTGGTAGCTTTATTTATCCTCTGATCTCCCCATGTATATTGTGTGGGAAGGCCTATTTCCTGTAGTAGAACGTTATAGGCTGATGTTCAGATCAGCATGAATGAAGAGAAGTTCATGCTAATGTTCATCAGCATGAATGAAGAGAAGTTCATTATGTTATTTGTAACACGTCAAAGAGCGGGGTTTAATAGAATATTACCTACAAGCTGTCATTCTCTTGGTCCGGAGCTGGCCGTAGTTGTAGTTGGGCTCTATTAAAACTCTTATGCCCTGCTCAATTGTTTCGACTTATTCCAGCTAGAATACCACCGTACATCATAGAAGACTTCCTCACCTTGAATGACTATAAGGTCTTCCATAGTTCAGCAGAAAATGTATAAGTCGCACGACTAAACTTTGGAACCAGTTACCATTATAAACGGTTCAGAAAGAGAGACCGTATTTTTTATTTAAGATGTCGCAACACATTTTTAGAAAGCTACCACCGGGCTCGCCACCGGGGAACAGTATTTTCTTAAAAAGTAGATAGTCGCGTTCACAAAAACTGGCCTTAATCATTTATGAAACATAACTCTGCCAATTTTTTTTG
Source organism: Leucinodes orbonalis (assembly GCA_019425675.1). Lineage (NCBI taxonomy): Eukaryota > Metazoa > Arthropoda > Insecta > Lepidoptera > Crambidae > Leucinodes > Leucinodes orbonalis. The sequence continues at coordinate 73,418 of PQWD01001821.1, read as the reverse complement.
AAAAAAACAACGAATTTGACATTCAGTGTAATTACTAGTTACATTGAATGTTGGTCAGTACCGTCATCTAAAGGATTCATTAAAATGTAATTAAAATTATCTGTACGATGGCCTTTTAATATATGAAGAGAAATGAACAGAAACCAACGCAGGCTTGGTCGGATGCATCAGAAGAATAAACGAGCATGAATCCAAAAAAGAAAGAGCAGTTCGACAGAAGCAAGAGCAACACGAAAGATTTGATCGTTTACATGAATTAGAACGTGAAAAGATACAAAAAGAATCGGATAGGAAAAATCTAGATGAACAAGGCAAAAGTAAGACCGAAGTTGAAGAGGTATTGCCTCCAAAAATGAAGAGACATTTGCCAAAGATAGACAGATTTACGACAAATAAGTGTTGCTATGTAGCTCCTAAGCATGAGGATTTTAGTCAGCTGACTGATGCAGAAGACCCACCAGATACGGTTAGTAATTTTTAATTCTCAATCTATCACAGTTCACTGCTAGGCAATAATATTTTCCTTTTGACGCCAGATATCCCGTTCCTCCGCGTACCTTATTCAGTCTCGAGCCTTCTACATCCCGCCTCCGCTGGCGAAATTTATCACTAATTAAATTACGATTTTTGCGGCTACAGTGAGTTTTAAAATAAAAGTTCCAATTATTGGTACCTACATGCCGATTATGCGATGACCAAACTTTTTAAAGACGATTTTCCTCTGTTGCTATTGAATATAACGTTTGCTTAATAAAATAAATCTGACAACTAAGAGCTAGCGTAACAGACACGTGTAAGTGTTTAATTTCGTCTTAAATAAAAGTTACGGTTTTAAAAAGGGTAGAATTTCATTAGTAACACATTATTTTTAGTACCAAGACATGTTGCATGAACAATATGGCTTCGATCCACTCATGCCAGAAACTATAAACCAGCTGAATCAGCTGAGAAAAGTGCTTTGTAACCAAGCAGCTAAGGTTGAAACTAGCTCGCAGTACACCACTGACAAGAGGATATCGGTGCCAGAATTGGCGGAGACACCAGACGAGTCTCAATGGCAACATGTTGATAATGCTGAAGATATTGACAAGTTCATCAGTCGAGATAAGGGTTAGTGTTTACATAAAAAAGAGAAACAAAATTTGGTTTCTCTTTTTCATGACCCAATTGGTGTTGCGGTTGAGAGGTTGACTACAACTCCAAGGGTTCCGGATTCGATCCCCGGGCAGTACAAACATTTGTGTGCATGAACATGTATGTTTGTATAGGTCTGGGTGTTTTCTATGTATAATATGTACGTACTTACAAAAAAAAATTATGTATGTATGTTTATCCGTTGTTTATTACCCATAATACAGGCTTCACGCTAAACTTGGGGCTAGATGGCGCTGTGTGAATGTCAGTGGATATTTATTTTTAAACATGCTTTTATTTTACGACCCATTTGGTGTTGCGGTTGAGACGTCGAATGCAACACCAAGGGTTTCGGGTTCGATCCCCGGACAGTACAAACATTTATGTGCATGAACATTTCTGTTTGTAATGGTCTGGGTGTTTTCTATGTATAATATGTATGTATTTAAAAAAAATGTATGTATGTATGTTTAACTGTTGTTAGTACCCATAATACAGACTTCACGCTTAACTTGGGGTTATCGCTACTCATGGACACGTTATCATTGCCAATGTTAAAAAAATGACCAAGTGCGAGTCGAAATCACCCGTGGAGGGGCCCGCAGCAGCAAGGAATATAAAATAAAATAATTGGCATTTACTGAAGCACCTACTGCAGCTTTCTTATGAGATACTAATGAAGTATAAAAAAATAACAAACTACGCTTGCCAATTCGCGGTCTCCACACCAGAACTCGTCTGCTGCAACGGCCATCGGTTCTGCGACATAGGTGACCGGATCAGCTATGTCGGTAACTTTGATTCTCTTGCGGATAACATCATTTCTGAATTTATCTTTAAGAGAGATTCCAAGCATAGCTCGCTTCATTGCCCAGTTCAGTGTAAATTTAAATGTGTGAATCAATCCTACAGTCAGTGTCCATGTCTCAGCTGCGTATGTAAGTACGGGTAGGACGCATTCATAGTATGAACTAATTTTAGGCGAATTAGATTCGAGCCTATATCTCCCGGAGAATATCCACATCAGCGAAACGCCTCGCATCAAGATTATCGCGAAGAAATTCTCACGGTACAAGAAGAACAATGTGGAATTGCGGAAACTGGACGAGAAGGTTGTCTGCGTGGAGTATGACGTGTTTATCGGCGACAACTCGCAGCCTAAGGAGAAGCTGAGGGCGTTCTTCTCGATCAAACCGATTGATAAGGAGAACCAGCAAGGTTGGAGTTTTACCATTTCTTTTTGTGAATCGTGTCCAAAAATATTAATTTGTGAAGGTTTGTTTTATTAGAGGCATTAAACATGTTGTTTTAAATTTATATAACTGATCAACATCAAATAAACAGTATTAAGCACACATTTGGTGTAATGCTTGAGACTTGGGCTACTACACTAAGGGTTTAATAGGCAGAGAACATTTGTGTGCATGAACATGTCTGTTTGTGTTGGTCTGGGTGTTTTCTATGTATAATATGTATGTATTTACGAAAAAAAGTATAAAATGATATGCGTGTAGTACCCATACTACAGGCTTCTTCGCTTAACTTGGCGCTAGGTGGCGCGTCATGTGTGAATTCAGGATTTATTTATCAGTAACGCTGCTGGACTCAGATTATAATAAGCCTAAGTAACAATTTGTTTGGGCTGAAAAACGACGCGATAGAGGCTCTAAGTTTGGCAGTTTACGGTCACAGGCTAACGTGGTATAGCACAAACAAGTATATAATAAGCTGGTATGCTTATTACCGTTGAACAGATATTTTGTGAGTAGTCTTATATTATCATCATAAGATTTTAAGAGAAAAAGGCTTGAATAAGAATAGGAAAGTGCTTATTTTAAGCCTTATTTGTTATAATATATTGGATATACAATGTTCCTGGTTGTATGATAACATGATAAGACATTCAAAATTACAAGATTTTGTAAATATTTAGCTATTTTGTAAACTCACGATCACTGGTGAATCTTAGTCAACAGCTGCCACTTATCAACAAATGAGTTATCTGCATGGCTAACTTAGTTTATCACAAAAACATTATTTGGTGTTTTCTTGTAATAAGTATACGTATGTGTCATATACGATGTGTGTTAGAGATAAAATGTTGTACAATACCAAAATGAAAAGATTATTTCGAAAGGTAAATGTGCTGCAGAGCTCCCAATGTGATCGTTACGGTTTTGAAATAGGACTTGTACCTCAGTATTCTAGGATTACTGTATTGACGTTTAAAATATTCATATTTTAGAAGCAGAATCAAAAATACCGTCAAATATCAAGAACAAGTTCAATATTTCCAATGAAGATCTAAAAATCTGAATGAGAAAGAAATTGAAATCATCGATGGTAAGATAACAGAAAACAAAACCTACTTGGAAGACTTGAAGCGTATACTCAGAAGGAAACAAGCGTTACACGCAAGGAAGAATAAAAACTCTTTAGATCTTATGTCCCTTTACGAAATGGCTAGAAGGGACAGTCCACCCTTGGACGATGAATTTAGTAATACAAATTTTCTGTCCAAAGCGGAGTTGCAAGAAATGAAGGATTTGATATTGAAGAAATGCGCTTCCAGTGTCCGTGGTATAAGCAGAAGAACAGTGAAGAAAGACCCGCAAAACCTGGACAGCATTAGCGTGATATCGCAAAGCATTATGGCGGAATTATTGAGAGAGAGTGGTTCAGTGTACGAATAAAACTGCGTGATTTCTGTTAAATTTTTCGTTTTATTTAAACAGTAATTAATTAATCACAAAGTTTAAGTAACCTAGATATTAACAAATAATAATAATAATTAATCAATACTAACAACTAAAAACCTTAAAAATTAAATATTATAACTAAAATGTAAAAAAAAAAAAAATAATAACTAAATAAAATAATTAAAAGAACCCCCCTTTGGTAAAGTTCCGAAGACACTGGCAGCGTTACCCCTTTGAATCGCTAAACTAATTCTTTGACCAAGGTAGCTGCCAGATCTTCGGTCTCCAGTAATGTCGACTAATCGTTTGGAAATTTCTTTAAAAAACCTAATAGCGCTAGGGCCCCACGGACCAAGGGTCTCGACACCGAATGGGACAAAGTCATATTCAGAGCTAGACCCTGTATTTGCACGTTTTGGTTACAATTACATAACTTGATTATAGGTAAATAGAGATTCATAATATTTAAATAGCAGAAATTCTATACGTCTTAATATAAGGGTAAATATTAATCTTTTTAAGATATGTAAGCCATCACACCGCTATCCGCTCAAAGACTAGCAAATTTGTCTTTGTGGGATAGAACTTTTTATACAAACTGTATCAACAGTTTAACATATCACATGCATTTTTATTGCTAATATAGACGAATTATATCGCCACTTGTTAGTTAATGGCAATTGTCGCTCAATAACAAGTTGCCAAGGGAACAACCATGCTGGCTAATGAGGGACGAGAATTAGCTACAGACTTCGTTAAGGGTTATTCGATTTACCAAAAAAAAAACAACTTTCAGCTACAGTAAGCTGGAAGCTCAGCCTAAAATATAACTGTTGGCACCATTTCAAATTACCATATGGCTTAACTAATTAATTAAACTTGTATTTGGCGTTTATATAGAAGTTCCTACCTAAGTAAAATCTTTACAATTCTTCATTTAAAACTTACTTCTATAGAATCGATAAAAAAATAAAGCCTATTTTATCTTTGTACTAAGCTTAGGTACGCTAACACTAATGGGATACGGTATCTATAAATATAACTTGACGTAAAATAGACAACTATTTATATTTGTCTATTAAGAAAATCGATTGATATTTAAAAGTAGATTTTAAAGATGCCAAAATTGAGTAGATAATATTGGAACTATTAAAGACAAATTTTCTGTAGACTAATTATAACGATTTGTTTCGTACCAAGATGATTTATAAAATGTTTGACCCCAAGTAGAATCCGTGATCCCTTTAACATTATTTATACTTTCCCATTTTTGGCCACTTCTGGGTTCAAAGCCGGATCTAGTCCGAGCCTCTTCATCTCTACGGCCATTTCAAACAGGTAATCGTAGCATTCGGTCCTGAAATAGCAATTGTTAAATGAGTATTACCTAATAATAATTATATTTATTTATTCAGACTCGCCAACAATACATGCATATAAATAATATTTCAGTGTTATATTTTGAAATTCGGATACTAGTACCAATTAAAGATGAGTTAACTCTATCAATATATCATTATTTCTGTTGAGTTATTGTACTATAGTGAAATTTCGGGTAGTTGTGCATGGCTTTGGCCAAACTGCCAGCAAGACCCGCTCGAAAAGCGTGTTTTCAATGATTGGTACTACGAGTTTCTCATTACATAACGCAAATATCACTTATGTGTTTCGTGACGAGGGCACTGTAGCTAGTGAAATTAATAATAATAATAATAAATAGAAAAAAATGCAATTAGTTTAATGCAAAAAGTTGTAATTTTGAATACATGCCACACGTAAATTCCTATCGACAAGTAGAATTAGTGATTAATTATGTCACCAATTGTTACCACAATTCAAATAACGTCATACACATTACATTCTTCTTCGACTGCTTATAGCGTTTGGTTAACGCCCGCGCTATGGTATAGTTCCTCATATATATTGAGAGATAATATGACATTTAAATAATAATAAACATTTATTGCACATAAAACATATTACAATGGAAAACATGGACAGAACAAAAAGTGTACAAATAAGGCGGTCTTATTACTAAAAAGCAATTTCTTCCAGACAACCTTCAGAAGAGGATAGTTTCTTAATAATGATTAATTGGGCTGTGCAAAAGTTAGAACCTAAGTTATATAAAAATAATAAAATACAATAAATATAATTTCATAAACATGCTTTCATAAACATACATACACAAATACATACATATAAACAGTATCAACGCATATACCTTGGATGAAATATTATATATATACATTCACATAAGTGCTATCAAACTATAAGAAGAGAAAGAAAAAGAAGAGAAATTTAAAATTCCGGTGCCAAGTATGAAGTATTACGGGGGAATTAGAGACAGGAAATATGATTTAACACGAGATTTGAAAATAGGCAAGGAGTGAGAATTTTGAATAGATGATAAATTACTGGATTTAAGAGATCTAACATCTGTTGATTCTGGTATCGGGCGCAGTGCGGTATTGATGGTGAATATAATATAATTGACGACCCATTTGGTTTCCGGGGTTCCAGTTTGATCCCCGGGCAGTACAAACATTTGTGTGCATGAACATGTCTGTTTGTAAGGTCTGGGTGTTATCTNCTTCACGTAATACCAACTATGACTGCAGATTTCTTCGTCCCTACTTCATCCCGCATGACTGTCAATAATTTAAGCGCAAACTGTCCTTTCGCAATCGACTGTACCTTTATCATATGTCGATTTATTATTGTGCAAAAGTTGGGTGGAAGGTGACATTTCGACGAAAACCCAGATGTCACAAAGAAAATCGTAACGAGTTTCACGATTGCCTGAAACTTGGGTATGAGTTTGCGATTTTTCCCTTTCATCTGTCAGATATTTTGTTAGCTTTTCGGGACTGTTTGATTAATGACATTTAAAAATACATACATTATACACCGTTGCATAAGTGGACGCTATGAATACCTCCGTTGCTTCTGTATGTTTGACATAAGTTATGAAGGTTTACAGGGTACCTTAAAAAAGGTTTCAAGAATGAGAAGTAATAGCGTAACCCGTGGGAGGTCGTATATCATTTGCGTGGATGCTCTATTCTCACTTCTTGCTCCTATTAAAAAAGTTATAGTATTATGAATCTCTAGTCTGGCCTTACTTTTGAATGAACTTTGGCGTTACTTAGGTTGTTTGTTGTTTAGTTCCACTAATTCGCAATGTGTTTAAATTGTGTGTTAAGTCCAACCTCCCCATAGCCCAAGTGTATGAAAGGCTTATTCCTTGCAGCTGGACATATAAAGATGATTATGAAGTTGATAAAGTGATTAATCCAAATATCATCATCAAATTCCCCAAGCAATTCATGCTACTAATGTAGTTGCCATTATGACTTTTTTATGTTAAAAAGTGTACAGGACGGTCAGGACGCTCATCTGATGGTAAGTAACACGTCTGACCATGACAGAGGGGCATTGATTGAGACCAACAACTAATAGACAGTTTTTATTCTTTATTAATACCGCACCGCGCCCGTCACCTGAGACATCAGATGTTAGGTCAAATATACCCGGTAATTTTACTAGCTACAGATCCCTCATACCGATTGTGAGTAATGAGGAATGTATAGTCTTATATTAGCGACGGGATTATTATAAAAAGAAATATTATAAGTGTTGCATGTTAAACGCTATAACTAAGATTTCTACGCCACAAATGGCAGATTGTGCTGATCTCATAATTGGCGAAAATCCTGTAAACCACATTCTCAGAAATAAAAAGATTTCATTTCATTTCATTTCATTTCAACAGAAGTGCAAAACATTTCGATTTCACGGGACGATATCCGGCACTGCGGTAGGTATCAACCTACCTAGAATACTCATTACCAAGTCTGCCACCAAGTGAATTAACCTGATAATAGCATAGCCATAACGATAACTAATAGTAATTTCCGATAATGATAACGTAGCCATAACTTAGGAGGAACAATATTATCAACAACGTAAGGTCTAGTCATCGAATTGAATTCGCCACGTACACTGAGCAGACAAACACTACTGTGCTAATTCACAGCGCTTTCATTGTCAATATTGGATCGGTATCATCATCATTACAGCCTAATTATGTCCATGCTGAACGAAGGCCTCCCAATGATTTCCATTGGGGTAAATGCCATACTCACCACGCTTGGCAGGCGGGTTGGTGAGCGCAGAGATACGCCAGTACCTAAGTGATGCTGCTGCCCATCACTTGGTGGGAAATATTCCTCTGTCGCCTTCTACGACACCCTAGGAAGAGTAGGGGTGGTGACAATCGTATTCTAGTCTGCCGTCACCACACGGCTTGGATTGGATCGGTATATTATCACTAAATTGTCTCTTGAGTCATACTATAGTGCTGTAATAACATAGGTTATTGAAGTTTGAGTACGCAAATCATTCGGCGTTATCTTTACTAGTAATTACTTGTAAAGGTAAACAGTACGATTTCATAAAATACATATATTTTTTAAAATTTACAATCAACGATACAGTAGAACTCAACTGATGTTTAAATTACTCCGCTGACCAAATAAATTTGCCATACCAGAAGTATTGTGTTGTCAGACCTTAACATGGGAATCGCATTTTTATACGGAAGTCGTGTTGTTTTTCAAATATTTTACAGTAACTGCTTTCAAAGTTTGTCGTAAGTAGTGAAAATGACAACGAAATCGATTTGTTCAGGATTTTGTTCATTAAACGAGCAAGGCTAAATGCCAAAGCTCCTAGGCTGTTCGCCCTGCCACTGCAATTTTCGCCACTATATTGGTGCAAAAGTGGTAGAATCTTGTTTATTAGTTTCTTTTATGTAAGATTTCATTGTTATGCACTGTTTACCTACTTTGATACCTTTCAGTGCAATTGCATATATTTGAAATTATTATTTTAAATTATTAATTTTTTTTTTATTATTATTTTGTTAAACAATGAATGTTGTAATTGTTATCTGAATAAACTTTACTTACTTTACTTCTTCTCTTGTTTTATTAATTTTGTGGTTAAATAAATGTATTTTCTTTCTTACTTACTTTTAAATAGATGAAAACAGGAAATAGGTCCGAATAATTAATTGAATAAAAATAAATGCCGCATGTATTACGCAGACGTAAAGACTTAACCTATCGCATTTCTTATCATTTTATTTTAATATAACTATCTGTTAAGATTTAATTCATAAATTCTGTAAACAATCAGCCCCACGGTTCAAGCAAGTGAGTTGATTGAATGCCTCCCTCAAAAGACACGTACCCTAACGACCTTTGAATATGTCAGCTACTGTAACAAAGCAAGCCTAACAATGTTATACAAACCTTGGTTCTTAGTACGCAACACACGTATTCTATTTCACTCCCCGAGTACAATTTTTAAGTCCGCATCACAAGTGATGTGTATAAAGGCTGTACGTGTAACTCCCGAGGGGTTCCCGCACTCTGTGGAACCCCAGTTTTGGGACGAATAAGCTGCGAAGACTTTATGGCACAGTTGAGTGGAACAATTGGTCCCATAAATGGAAGTTCAGGGAGTTCGGTAGTTTGGGTGAAAGTTTTGAGACATAAAAATCTTCGGTTACGTAAAGTTCCGTATATTATAATTGAAAAACATCTTTAGTATATGAGAAGCATAAAGACGTCATCTATGACTTTTTACGTTTTTGCATGGATATAAAAAAAAATGACTGACGAAATTACAGCTGCAGTCTGATTTTTTAACCGACTTCAAAAAAGGAGGTTCTCAGTTTGACCTGTTAGTATGTATATATGTATGTATGTATGTTTGTCCGCGATTATCTCGCGTTTGGCTGAAGCAATTTCGATGCGGTTTTCGGTAATGTATTTGTTATATTCAGGAGAAGGTTTTAGTGTTTTAATTTCATTATTGAGAAATAATTTTCGGCTGGTTTTGGTATATTAATTTGGTAGTTTAAAAAATGACTAGTACTAATATGTAATCGAATTGTTCAATTACATACGAAAATAAATTCCTGTTTTATTTCCTTTCTATTTGAAGTTTCAAAGAAAAAAAACATTTATAGACCTAATTAATTTTCAATAATATTGTTAAAACACGGAAGAAAAAAAGTTAGCAAAGGTAAAAAAAAAATACATAAAACAACTTTTACAAATAATCGGCCAATAGGTCTCTGCCTCCGCTTGTGCTATCATGAGTGAGTTTGTCAGCATGATAGCGCTGATATTCAAAAATATTTTCCTGGCAGATATTTTTTTGGCAGGTCTCTAGTTTGCTTGATAGGTAAGTAACAAAAAAATAATAACTAAACAGCGTCAAGTTAAAACATACATTTAAACCTATAACTTGACCATGTGGTGTAATGGTAACGACCATATATAACCAAGGGTTCCAGGTTCGATCCCCGGGCACTACAAACATTTGTGCATGAAGATGTCTGTTTGTATTGTTCTGGGTGTTTTCTATGTACAATATGTATGTATTAACAAAAAAATGTATATAAGTATGTTCATCGTTTAGTACCCATACTACAGGCTTCACGTTTAACTTGGGGCTAGATGGCGCTGTGTGAATGTCAGTGGATATTTATTTATTTATAGCTACAAATTCGTTTCAAAACTACTTTTAAGATATGATGTCAGCAATTAATCTCCCACAAAGCCCCATATTAGAACAACCCAGACAGCATACGGGGGTACACGCCATCGTCCATAATGTATGCAATTTGCGACCCGGCTCTGCTAGTGCATTCATCACTCAAATTGACGTTACCTCGTCCCTGTGGAAGTCTTGCTTGTGTCGAGATAATTTAACGCTTACTATGTAATTATTGTTATATTATGTGCACAAAAGCTTACTTTGTAGTTCATCATCATCATCAGCTCATTAAAGGTCCCCATCGAAGGGCACGAGCCTACACGTATAGGGTGTTTAGGCCCTAGTCGTCCACGCGTGCCCAGTGCGGATTGGCCGACTTCGTGAAGTCGTGTGCGTGCACAACATGAAGGTTTCCTCATGATGTTTTCCTTCACCGTAAGAGCGTCGGATAACGTAGTTATAATTTTGAAAACTTAAAAACACGTTGGTACGTAAATTAGAATAAACATTTTGGTAGATTACGCAAGCACTCAATAAGGTGCAAGGATTTAAAATGTCCCATGTGTGTAATGTCGTGGTGGTTGAGACGTCGGCTACAACATCAAGGGTTCCGGGATTTTCGGGTTCGATCCCCGTGGAGTATTATTTGTGTGAATGAACAACATGTCTGTTTCATATTGGTCTGAATGGTTTCTTTATAAAGTAATTGCCTTTTCACCTAAAAGACTATTGATTTTCCGTTGTTATGTTCATTTAATACAGTTGTAGTAGAGTTTGGGGCTAGATGGCACTGGTTTTTATTTTTATTACCTAGGTAGACCAACGAGCAAGCAGTTTATCTGATGGTGAGTGTTATCGCTACCCACTGAACACAAAACCGTAATAGTAGCGAGTGCGTTGCGAATTGAAAGAAAAATGAGAGGTTAATAATTTATAATTCCTTCATGGAATTGAACTTTTGGAGAAAAGTAATTGACATACTTAATAGGTAATTGTTATTCTGCGATCTCAATATTCTTAATCCTTTCCGAATCAAATCACAAAATCTCCTGACAAAATACACCTAGTATAAGGCATGGTAACAATCAAACGAACAGCTACGACCCATCAAAGGTATAACCAATTGGGCGTAAACTTGTCACGGTGAGAAATTACGATAATTTACTTTGAGAAATTAAACAGAAGCGTTTGATTGGGTGCCGTTTGAATATTAATGGTGGGAGGTATTCTGTTGTACTCGTGTAATATGATTAAATTGTACGTGATAGTATATCCAATCACCTAGTTTTAAATTGCAGTACTTTTTTGAGTCAACGACACATTTGGTAAAACGGTTGAGGCGTCGGCTACTACAACAAGGGTTCCGGGTTTAATCCCCGGGCAGTACAAACATTTGTGTGCAGGAACATGTCTGTTTCCATCGGTTTGGGTGTTTCTATGTATAAATTTATTTATAAGTATATTTTTTAGTTGTTTAGCACCCGTTATACAAGCTCGACGCTTAACTTGGGGCTAGACGGCAATGTGAATGTCAGTGGATATTTGTTTATTTGATAGATAGATAAAATTATTTATTGCACACACACATTTACAGAATTTTTCAGTAATAAATAAAAACATAATGCAATTTAGGCGGTCATATCGCTAGAGGAGATTTCTTCCAGACAACCTTACAGGCACGAAAAAAAATACAAGAAAGGGCAAGATTGTGAAAAGTTACAATATCTTTGAGAGTCGGTGGCTCAATGTTGTGGACTGTCACCCTCCTACCGGTAGGGCTGAGGTTCAAATCCCGCCACGTACCAATGTGTTTTCGAATTTTCGAAAATATATGTACGTTATCCGACGCTCTTACGGTGAAGGAAAACATCGTGAGGAAACCTTCATGCACGCCTGCGAAGAGATTCGAAGGTTGTGTGTGAAGTCGTCTAATCACACTGGGCCGCCTGGACGACTAATGTGGGGTACATAGGTGGGTAAACATCGGATCAACATGCTTACATATATTTTTATAATATTACTTATTAATATTATTATGCGTGGACGACTAAGGCCTAATCACCTTATACGGGTAGGCTCGTGCCCTCGGTGGCGGACGTTTAATGAGCTGATGATGATGATGATGCAATATCTAAATTCTAGGTATAAATAAAATACATAAAACTTATTATATATATTATATATACATATATATTTAAAATAGTTATATGGAAATAATATATATGGAATATACTTACTACACTTATTATTAAATAAAAACACTGACATTAAAATATTAGGTACAAATATTTTTATTACACATAATTAAATTATTTATATGAAAGCAAATAAATTAAATTATTATTATTTTCAAGTCAGATAGGTAAGTATTTTAAATATAAACCACTATTTATTTCATTGCCTCCGTGATCTACTCGTTGTTGGCACAGCGTCCGGCTGCGTGAAACGGAGGTCGTGTTGTAGAAATGTCGAATTCCGTGGAGAAATGTTAGTTTGTGAGCTTTTTCCTAGTTTGGTTAGAACATTGCGGGTTGAATCACCTGATTGTCCGAAAATATAGATTATTCCGTACTTTAAAGGCATGTTAACCCGTCGGTCCCAGCTACAATCTTAGGATAGTAGTCGCTTACATCCAATACACTTTGGGCCCACGTGGTAGGTTACGGACAATATCTCCGAAGCTATGCTGTAAGAGAAGGCATGTGCCCTGCAGTGGCCGTTATATTATGACAATGATGAAGTTTTATTGCCATTATTTACGTCCTAATAATATAAATCTGATTAGATTAAAATAAAAAAGTCTTAATAAATAAATAAATAAATATCCACTGACATTCACACAGCGCCATCTAGCCCCAAGTTAAGCGTGAAGCCTGTATTATGGGTACTAAACAACGGATAAATATACTTAAATACATTTTTTCTTAAATACATACATATTATACATAAAAAACACCCAGACCATTACAAACAGACATGTTCATGCACACAAATGTTTGTACTGCCCGGGGATCGAACCCGGAACCCTTGGTGTTGCAGCCGACCTCTCAACCGCAACACCAAATGGGTCGTCCACTAACTTAATATACTAGAGTAATATACTGTTCGGAGGTGCTGCCGCAGAAAAGAAAAAGCCTGCATTGCTAATGAAGTGTCCCTAGGTAGGAATGTTCTTCTATGCTTATGCTTTTATAATAATCTGGATGATTTGTTTTATTTTAAAGCAACGAAGTGTAAAACAGCATATTGGTTGTAATAAAACAGCTTCTACAACTAAAAGTCCTTCAAATCACGTTGTCATAATCCCCTGGAGGTGACCGTTTGCCTCCAATTTCACGGATCATGGTGTCCTTAACTAGTTAGAATTGGTTTCACAATCACTTTTGCAAATATAGAGATATTAGAAGTCGCATAATTTCTTTTATTTCTTTGACTATTTAGATTTTACAGGTTACATTTCGGTGAGTGTGCGATGGAATTATACGCGTTAATTCCACCAGCCCCTTTTCACCGTCGGAATACAAGACGGAGGCGAGCGTTCCATCCTTACGTGGTAGACATTCCACACATCCGCACAGCACGCTTCGGTGCCTCGTTCCTAATGCGCACCGCAAAGGAATGGAATTATTTGCCTCCTTATGTGTTCCCCGAACATTACAACCTGGCCGTCTTCAAGGCAAGAGTGAACAGGCTGTTTCTAGGCAGGCATGATCCATCTTCGGCCGCATCATCACTTACCATCAGGTGAGATGGCGGTCAAATGTCTGCCTATAAAGGATAAAAAATAATAATTAAGTATCATGTATAATGTAGATACCAAGTTTATTTTTTTTTGTTTTCGATATATTAATTTGCTAAGCTTTTTGTATCTTTTAAAGACAGCCTCCTCCAGCCTTCCAGCTTCCTCCCAGGACTCCTTCTCAATTAATGGTAAGTGATGATGTGGTCGAGGATGGATCATGCCTATCTAGAAACATTCTTGTCTTGAAGACTACCAGGTTGTCATGCTCGGGGAACCCACAAGCAGGCAACGAGTTCCATTCCTTTGCAGTGCGCATTTGAAACGACGCACCAAATATGGAACACTTTTATCCAAATATGGAAATTGACCCATTTTCGGTATTCAACAGAATCACAAAATGGAATGATTTATGCGGCTTCTAGATATCTTTCAAATTTGGATATCTGCGTACAAAATTACATCACAGTAATTCCTAATACGATCATGTTAGAACTTACACAAATATTAAGTGACTTTAAAGTTAGATTGTGGGGAGTGTGATAACTTAATTAAACCTGTAAATAAAGGTAGCAACGAGCCGAAATAATTGTTCTGAAGATGCGATTTGTTTTTACAATTAAGCTTGTTCATCACGTTAGTTTTGAGACAATGCAAACCAGTACTCACAGCAAGATAATCGCGAATAAAAAATTGTTTATTATTATTATTCTCCATAATTTCAGTGACACTAGTAACTATGGTCATGAGCATATTTCAAGTTGGTTAATCATGTATGTCGCAAGATTGATGTTTGTAGGAGAGCCAACCAAAGTCTGGATTCTGCATCAAAGCTAGTGGCCATCCGTTTAGACTGTTTGCTTGTAAAAGGCCATTGGGAATAGATGGATTAAAAATATGGAAAATCAGATATATTATAGTACGAGAAAAAGTAATTCATAATACTTGAATATTTCATAATTTTGTTGAATATTTCTATTTATTTATATTCATTAAGCATTGATATTTTTTGTGTTAATAAGACTTCAGTATCTATACCTGGAAATTTACTAGCTCTATACCCTCTTTCCGAAACATAGAAATGCAAAACACTCCTATTTTACGAGACGATAGCTCGCACTGCCATCCTACAACCTAGACGACTACGAGTGCCAACCACCTGTGTTTTGGCATTTGTGTTTCTTGGCAACTACACGAGTTTCTTGCCAGAGTCATCTCGGTAGATTACAATCCTCCGAACCGGTGCTAGATTCATTAAAAATAACTTCTGTTTTGACGATCCAAAAGTGCCATTTAATGGTTTATTTGAATAAAGCCTTTTTGAGGTTGAGTTTGTGTAGGATGTCACATTTTGAGCGTTATCGGATACCTTGAGTCTTGTTTCTCTCTCTTCAACCTATCGCAGTCCACTGCTGGACATAGGTCTCCCCCATTTTGCGCCAGATATCCCGGTCCTGCGCTTTTCTCATCCAGCTCCCACCAGCGACCTTCCGCAAGTCGTCGGTCCATCGGGCCGGAGGGCGTCCTACGCTACGCTTGCCAAGACGCGGTCTCCACTCCAGAACTCGTCTGCTCCAACGGCCATCGGTTCTACGACATACGTGACCAGCCCACTGCCACTTCAACTTGCTGATCCGGCGGGCTATGTCGGTAACTTGAGTCTTGTTTACTGATTACCAATTGGTGACACCGCCTATATATAGGCCCTGAATACACCGGCATCAATTAGTATGTACACAGGGTCCTTAATTTACAAACATTACATAACTTCGGATGTACATAAATAAATAGCGTGAACCCTTCTCCAACTTTAGCACTTCCATACCCCATTCAAGAAACAAGTCACTTTTGCACATCGCCTAATTCACTAAGGACGCTGATTAACCCATGTATTTTTAATCTTGTAGGGACTTCTAGTAGTTAAATAATAAATTTGACTGACAACCAATTTGTGAACTCAGTCGCTAAGTACGGCACGTGTAAGTAAATGACAATAGAAATTGTGATTCTATTGTGACATTTTATTAAATTAATTTAGTAGGCCGACCACCAAACAGATGGACCGATTGATTCAGTTAAGTGACAGCCGATGGACTCACCGATGGATATTGATTGGTAGGGTTCAGTTTGAGTAGAAGTTATTAGGTTAGGCATGTTATGTAAATACGAGTCTGCAACAATGATCCAATTAATTAAAGTGATCGAATATGTGAAATGTTGTCAAAAGTATAAAAGAATTTTATAGCTCTTGAGCTCAAGACATCCTTTTTCGCAAGTTGTATTTGTACAACGTACAAAGCTTTGTCAAGGTCTGGACTAGAGTGAATAACGAAACAGTTTAAAGCCCCTCAACAACGAAAGTTATAGGTAAAGCTCTAGCGTGTGCTGTCAGGATAAAGAATGACCGTAAACGATACAAAATTCATACTGCAAACATAAAACCAAAAGCTCTTCGGCGCCAATCTCACACTACTTGAATCAGTTGATGTGATAAAATAAAATTTTAGAGCTAAGAAGTTGTCTATTGTGACAGAGATAATGAATTGATTATTACCTTCCTTCAGCTATTTCAAAGCATGGAACACTAACTTGATTTATTAATTAAATTCTTTATTGTACACTTAAAATATACATTACTATATAGAAATAATGAATGACAGTGTTACCACAACTAAAAACTTAATCTGCAAAGTTACTAATGAAAACAACGATTTGTTTCAATTTACATCCAATTCCGTGTTACAAAATAAAACGAGCGAACAAAATTTTTAATATAAAATAGGCGAGCCGGCAATAATTGCTTCTCTTATTTTTTACTTCGCATTTCTGCTCTTTGGAAATCTGAACAATAAATTTTAGCCATGACACCATAAATTTCATTTTACGCCTTCCACTTTTGTATCGTAATCTTTAGCGACATGATACCGTAAAAAGAGCCTTTTTAAGGCCATCTCGAAAAATTCCCGGTTTCTTTATGTACCGGGAGGAGGGCTGGATTTGACCGGAGATTATGAGAAGTGGCGGATAAGGAATACTGACTTTTTTCAACTGATACTTTTTTGTTGGAATCTGTTACATTTTTATCGCAATGGTCGACTTTTTGTGACATTTCGAGTATTCTGATATGTTTACTATCTATCATACATACATACCACGTTTAAGCAAGGGTAGTGGATTTCAACGCTATGAAATAATTTGCGAAAATTCGCTAGTGGGCTCAAATTATGAGGATAATGTAATTAGAAGACGTTAATAATCTGGTACAAATATGATTTCAATTAGCATTAATTTTCATTTTAAGTTACGTTTAAAAAATATTTTCATTAATAAAAATGTTCAGCACAATAACACCATCAATAACATTTATTGATTGAAACTAATCCGAGTAAGCATTTCATTGGCTGCATTTCATTTACGAAACATAATATTTATTGGTAGAGTAGCAAAACTCTCAAACTTTATTGGTTTCGAATTCTCATAGTATATTGAAACCAAATCTCAAAATATAGGCAATTCTTATAAAAACATTATAAGATCATATGTTATTATCCTCAAATGAATCCAAAAGTAAACAATTGAATACGATAGTTACGAAAATATCCAAGTGGGTCGCACAAAAAATGCAACTATAAGAGTGTTAAGTCACACAGACAAAAGCCGCAGATAGTTACCTGAAATTTCTTTGCGAAAACTTCAAACTGGTAATGGAATTTATTTTCAATTCTAGTGCAAGAGAATACAGTTCAAATTTGTAATAGATACATTTATTTCTGAGTAAAGGAATTAACATTTAAGTGCATAGAGAAACAAAAAGTCCCAACAAAGCCTAGCATATGCGAGATACGGAAACAGCGAAAACCACCCGGCTCCGTTGAAAGTTCACGTGACATCGTGTCGGAAAAGTGCTGACTACACTTCCAGTAGGTGGTGAGATGTGGAAACACATGACATTATATTACACCGAGCAAACCTATAGTTATTATTTATAAGTATAATGTTTTGTTACTCAATCAAATCTTATGTTTGTTTTTATTAATCTCTTAGTAGTAGTGACTACTGTTCAAACTTCTTAGTACATAATTAATAGGTACTGGCTGAAAAGCCATCGTAGAACATTAATAAAAAAGAAATAAAAACTATTATTTTTGAAAAATATTAACAATGATTACTTACTCTGTGATATTAATTGAATTTTAGTTCGGTGCAAGTTCATATATTATTATTAAATGTATAGTTAATTTCAAAGTGCAAATAACTCAACTGCTGAGTTATTTTTCATATTTTTACAAGAAATTATATTAAAGTACAGTCCAGTTTAGAACTAGTCCAAAAACTACTCATTAAAATTTAACATTTCGGATTTCAATAATCTTTCTAATTACTCGCGGTTGTGGTAGCAGCCTGTTTTATCAGTGAATTATGCGAGTTTAGACCCGATAGTTAGAAGACAAAAATCTGGTACAATTATTTGGTTGGTTGGTGAGTATCTACGCGGATCTTTTGTTTTCCTCATATAATTGTAAGCAAAATAGTTTTTTATTAAAACCAATTTTTCGAGCCTACAATTACCATTGCNTGATGTAAAAAAGAAATAAATACAACATAAAAACGAGTTTCTTAGGAAATATTATCGACGGATACACAATATAAATAAAAAGACAAAAAGAAAAGAACATATGAATACGTATATTTCATTAAATAGACTTGGAGTAAAAGTTTGAAATGTATTATGTATCAATAGACGTAAATCTAGAACTTGCGTACCGTGAGCCTCCCCAACTCTCAAGTTTATAAAAAATGCACGTGTATTGCTCGGCCCTTTAAAATTTTTCGTCCTAATATAATTTTATGAGATTTCAATGTGACTTTATCCTGTAAGTCAGTGACACCTTTGTTAAAAATAATAGTTCATGAAAAATATATTATTTCTTTAACAACTTAGAAAAATAGACTAAGCCTGCTTTAAGTTCGAGAAAGTCCTAAGCCTTATTCAGCTGTTTATTTTTAGGATTATTTATTTGCGACGTTTGTTACTATGGATTACAGCGTACCCATGTCTGAGAATAAGTGTCTTCTGTAAGAAGTCTTTATAGCGTTTGGTTAATGTATTATTTGATTTATAACTATATATTAGGACATTACGAAATTGGAGTTTTGTATGTAAGGAACATAATAACATATATTGTATTTATTTAATAAAAGTATGTACTATTCCTACCTAAGCATTTTTGGCATCAGATAGGTTGATCCCTTTACTAAAACAACCATTCGGATGGGAATCGGTTAAGTCTTTGAAGGCGATTTGAACTACCCCATCGGAATTAAATCTTTTCCCTTGTAATAAGTTATCCAAGTTTCGAAAAAAGAAGGTAATCTGTTGGGGCAAGGTCTGCGGGATACGGTTTTTGAGTAAATTTTCGCTTCGGGCAGGATTTTTTTGGTTCCTTAGGGTTCAGTCATTGCAATGAGTATTTCCGACTAACTTATAAGGCCACTATTCATCACAGATAATTATTCGATTCAAAACTCTTTCATTATTGCCCCGGTTGAGTAATGTAACACAGCAGTCGACGCGCGTTTGTCACCTTTAAAGCTTTTTCATCTTCAAGTTGATCAAACAGTTTTGAATTATGTTGAGTTATACGGTGATGGTACGAACAATTGTATGAAATACTTCGTGATATTGGTGATAGTGAAGGCGGAGTGTGCTCTCATCTCTAAGTAACTCAATCAGAAAAACTGTTACGAAATAATGATAAGAAAAATCTGATATTCCAAATATTGACAACACAACTCACACATCACATGACTCATAGATCTTGATATTGTGTACGAGTAGATATACTTCTTCTTAGCATGCCGAAGGTACACACATTTCTTCTTAGCGTGCCGAAGGTACACAAATTTCAGCGACTCAGAAAGCAGCTGCAGTGGCAGCATTATGCGACTAGTAGGTGTACTTATTTTACGAGTATAATATTAGGTGATTAATTCTAAACTTATTTGAATTTGAAACTTACTTCAAAGCGTGAAGTGACTTATTAACTAATTACAACATGGACCTACTTCATAATCCGCCTTATTTTCGCTTCCGTGATTCCTGTTTCAAAGAGCTATAAATCCAGCCTATCAAGACATAAATTGTAAGTATGATACCTCCACTAATTTATCCAGTGGAAGTTTGTTATCACGTTAGTGATGCCAGCAGTTGGTACTCGTTAGTTAATTGTTCCACTTCCACCGCAACACGGCCGCCCGTAAAACCGGCCAAGTTACTGCCAGTTCATCGTCAGATTTATGTCGCTGTAAAACTGTGGGAGATTTACGCGCACCGGTCAATCTTGGAAGTCCCCGGCCGTGTAAATAGTCCGTGTAATATCTTGGGAAATTGTATACAATAAATGTCGTCGCATTAGCGGGGTTTAAGGTTGTTATATTATGCATTTATAGCTAATAGTCTTTGGGGTAGACTAGCATAACTATATAAGTAAGTCAGTATCGAGTCTACCACCTGGTTTATAGAATATTTAGACCGTAATCATCGTATGCGGGATAAATGAGGATAAATAAATAATATCCATTGACATTCACACAGCGCCATCTAGACCCAAACTAAACTTTCAGCAGTCATATGGATACTTAACACTTATACTTTTTGTCAAAATTACATATTGTACATAATGAAACCCAGACCAATACATCAGACATAGGAAATACCCACTTGGTGTAACGACCTAAAATACTAGCCGGGACTTGTTTCGGACTTTTTGAAGCATAGTTTTAGCTCTGTGATTTCGCAAAAATTAAACGCTGACTTGCAGTTAACGGCATCCTATCTCAGGAAATAAACAAGATATATATTTTGACGACCCATTTGGTGAAGTGGTTGAGACGTCGACTGCAACACCAAGGGTTCCGGGTTCGATCCCCGGGCAGAACAAACATTTGTGTGCATGAACATGTCTGTTTGTGATGGTCTGGGTGTTTTCTATGTATAATATAACTATATTTAGAAAGAAGAATAAATATTTATTCGAGAATAGTAACAATATTACCTTAAACATAAAAATTTAAATCTAAAGACACAGAACAGGTATACCATTCAGCAATAGCCATGGAGATAAAGACACCATGACAGTGGTCTTCCGTGGCTACCTTCAAAGAGAGACTACTACATACACGCACTTTACATAATACACATATTTTTAATAATTACATTATTTACAACATTACCTTATTCGGGTAAACTAAAATATATACACCCTAAACACTTAAAAATAAAAAAATAAAAATAAAAAAATAAAAATAAAAAAATAAAACACATATTATAAGTTTATCGAAGGGTATATATAAATATAATAATAAACCCAACATACACATAAGAATAAAAATATGAAAACACACTAGATACATTTATTGTAGATACATATACTTATACTAAAACAGCGTTGATACACACATAATGAATACTACGACAGTAAGCTATATATACACACATGAATATACATACATATATATAAGATTTTACAGGAGACGTTGCAAATTAAGCAGATGCATTTTAAAATTAATTTTAAATGAACCAATGGTTTGGGAGTTACGAATAGGTGGAGGAATATTATTCCAGCATTTCGTAGCAGCATACCGAAAGCTACCACGAAATGCTGCGGTATTGTGTGTTGGGATAATTAAACGAGGAGCAATTCTTATGTGTCTATTTGAAAATGATAACTTTCGAAATAAATATTCGGGTGATTTTTTGTGGATAACACCAAACACGAGACATGCCAGATGAAGTTTACGTCTTGACTCCATGTTCATGAGGTTTTTTGGTTCAAGAACGGTGTAACTTGTGCCCTCCGTGGAATGGGAAAACAAAACCGGGCGCATGCGTTTTGTACACGTTGAATTAGTTTTTGAGTGTAACCGTAGAGACATTCTCCTATAACCGTGTCCGCATAATTAAGCTTTGATAAAATGAGCGCCTCGCAGAGCTTGATTCTTAGATCAATACTTAGGTATTCCGTGCTTTATATAAGACCTTTAAGCGATAGAAACAGCCTCGGACTACTTCAAGGACGTGGTTGTGAAAACTAAGTTTGCTATCAAATAAAATCCCAAGATTACGAGCTTCAGTTACTTTTTCGATATGTGTTGTATCTATTTTGACATGAGGCTCAAGCCTGACAACTTTATCAATCTGGGCTCTAGAACCCAACACTAAATATTTAGTTTTACATGGGTTTAGGATCAGACCGTTACAGTTAGCCCATTCGCCAATCCGCTTCAAATCCTCATTAATACATTTAACAGCTGATAATGTGTTGATACTGAACTGATAATGAATAGTACCTGAAGATCATCCGCGTACAAATGATAATTTAAAAAAAATATTTTCGGTCAAATCGGCGGTGTACAGGATGAAAAGGATCGGGCCTAATATAGATCCTTAATATTTATCCGTTGTTTAGTGCCTATAGTACAGGCTTCACGCTTAACTTGGGGCTAGATGTCGCTGTGTGAATGTTAAAATTATAATATAATTTGTGATAAATGGTAAGATTCAGCATTTTTTTTCTGATTAGGGTGGTATAAAATGTCAAAATCGACCGATTACGATTATGACGACTTGACGGCATTATAGCAGCAGTATTTCTAGAATTTTCGTAACGTGACCTAAAATTATATGGAAATGGTAGCTAACTTTTCTGTAAATAATAATAAATACTTTTCAAATTTTCTTTTAATTATCATTCTACGAGTTTTCAATGTGATTTTATACAACACGGAAGCAGTTGTTTGTTTTACCTAAATCGGATTACGTACTGCGTTATTTTGCAGACGTAATTTATCGCTGCCGACTACACTAAGCTACGGGTTACGAGATGACATCCCTTTTGCAACAATCCTTACTAATTGGCACACCTGTATTGTTGATGAAACAACTGATGTGTCTTTATTAGTAAGAGCATAGAGAACACTTTCCACCGGCCAAGAGAGTATGCGAAGGCTGAGCGGTTTTTGTAAGTTTTTAATTAGTGTCGCATTGTATTCCGTGATGAATTGGTGATAATTAAAATGCTAAATAACGCCTGGAGGTGAATGACAGCAGTGTAAGACTGGAATGAGGAGGGCACACATTTTATTTTTAACTAGCTGTACGCAGTAAAAAAGTAGCCTAAATTTTTTTTATTATATCAGCTACCTGCCAAAAAAGTCCCGTTAAAATCGATCCAGCCTTTTAGAGGTTAAGACAGATAGACAAAAATAAAAAATAATATTCTGATGCACCGTGTATACCTATATTCATATGCATGTAGTAAATAACGGTTCTTTCAATTTTATAAATAAATTCGAGTGTCTGCAATTTATTTAAATGTGATATAGATGCCCTAAGTTGGACTTCAATCAAAATGCTCATTTGACGGTAAGTGGTATCCCTGGCAATTAAGTATTCGTCTCTAATATACGTATTAAACAACGGATAAACATTATTATATAATCTCCCTGTCAATACATACAAATATGTTCATGCACACAAATATTTGTACTGCCCTAGGAATCGGAACGCTTGATATAGTCTCAATCAACACACCAAATGGATTGTCATCAACCATTTAACTAAATGGGTCCCCCTAACAAAATAAAGTCCGCAAAATACCAACAATTGTATAAAGTATTATTTACCCTCAGGTAAGAACCCGTAAATGCACAATAACGAAACGAGGGCAGCCCCGACCAGTGCGGACTAACCAGCGTTCTGCAACTTTAATTGTGTTTAAACGTATTGTTGCGGGGAAGTTTGCACACCGCAATTATAGTTTGTGCGTGCTGCATATTTCTGCATTCATGTTTGTATATTATGATATCAGAGCTGCTAACTCATATGAAGTGATATTTGTTTCTTGACACAAGTTGCTACTGGTAAGATGGACAGCCCTGAGTTACTATCTAAATTAGCACACACAAACACTAACTACAAACAGAATACATTTCTAGTTCGTATAAGTCGTACTTTTTCCGTTTTGCCTATTGTTATTGATCTGTTTTTCACTAGCATTCCCTCGATAAAAAGACAAATGACAAAATCCTACTTTTAGGCTTTTGAACCTTGATGATATTCAATAATATAAATTTTGGTTAAATAGAAAGAAAGAAAGAAAGAAAAATCATTTATTGACCGTAAAAGAAATACGTATTATACACGGAATATAGTCACACATAAAACAGATGAACAACAATCACAAACTATATAGGCACACAGAACAGTAGAAAGTTATAAATAAGAGAAAAAAAAGAAAAGCAAGTAGATACGATCGAAAGGTGGTAACCTTAACTTTACATTAAATACGTATTTAATGTAAAGTTAAGGTTAAGACTTTTGTAAACTGATTACTCATATGTAGAGATTGTCGACCATAACTCACTTGTTTTTAGAGGGTTCAAATCACATTTTTTTAAAGAAATCTCCATAATTCTAACCATAAGATACGCAGCTGATTCAGACCACACTACTATTGACGGATTGGGAGCACTGGCTCAAAATAGCCTAATAGCTCTGTTTGCTCTTTGGCATGATACACTACTCGCAGATTACTTGAGACTACGAAGTTACATTATTGGATCTCATTCAATACGTATCTTATATTTGTTCGATGCTTTATAGCGATAACAGTAAATCTATCTGTCTGTTTGTTACGCTTCCAGCCTAAACGTCTGCACGGATTTTTATGTTTGGTATGATGATAGATAGACGGCCATAAAGACATACATACTTACCTATAATGGGGATGGAAATTTATATATAGCATTCCTCAATTGTTTGAAGAATGTTAATAATTGGTATGTGGACTGTTTTTTACTAACAAGAAATAGAAAGAGTATAAGCAACATCAGCGTACATATTATATTCTGCTTTCGTATCCGGGAAAAGATAAACGCGTTTTTTCGAATTTAATTCGAGCAAAGCCGCGGGCAAAAGCTATTAATAATAAACTGATAAGATCACTAGTCTGTTAATGATGATGTTTATGGGTAAGCAATTACACAGCGATTATAATCACCGTTAATCACGGGCGTCATTAGCCATTCACTATCAGCTTGCACACTAATGTCAACTTATTTAAACAGGTTTTAATGTCAAATTTATTTATGTTACCAATAAAGCTTGCCGGATCAGCAAGTCGACGTGGCAGTGAGCCGGTCACGTATGTCGCACAACCGATGGCCGTTGGATCAGACGAGTTCTGGAGTGGAGACCGCTTAGCAAATGTAGCGTAGGACGCTCTCCGGCCCGATGGGCCGATGACTTGCAGGTAGAGGCTAGATAAGGAAAGCGGTGAACCGGGATATCTGGCTTACAACAGGGAGAGACCTATTTCCAGCAGAAGACTGCAACAGGTTGAAGAGAGAAGATAATTTATGCGACAGCAAAAAGTGACCTCTCATCTGTCTAGATATTTTGTATCTTTATAATATGTCTACATTTTTTTTCGGTTTATTGGCAATGAATAAATCCTTTGGGAAATATAAGCTCTACCCTTTGCCCTTTGGGTGACCTTGTACCTACTTATTGAGTTCATTGCGTGCGGCCTAGTTAAGTTGGCAGTTCATCAACCCTCACAAAATTGGTAATAAGAGACATAAGGTTGAAATTATGGACAAGGTTAATATTAAATACTAGTTAAAGTACGAAAGGTTCTCTGTAAATTTAGCTTTATAATATCATCATCATCAGCTCATTCAACGGACGTTGAATGACGTTTAAGATTAGGCCTTAGTCATTCACGCGGGCTCAGTGCGGATCGGCCGACTTCACGTACAACCTTTGAATCTCTTTGTAGGCTTGCACAGGTTTCCTCACGATGTTTTCCTTCACCGTAAGGGCGTCGGATAACGTACATATTATTTCGAAAATTCTAAAACACATTGGTACGTGGCGAGATTTGAACCTGCGTCCTGCCGTTAGGAAGGCAACAGTCCACACCACTGAGCCACCGACACTACCTTTATATTAATAAGGCCCCAAAAATAAGGAACAGGTCAATGAGCTATTTCCCATGCATGTCAAAATATGTTTTAACATAGATAATAAATGGGTTATATTTAGCGTTAAGTCAGCCATAGGCTTAGCTCAGTCTAAACAATAGCTTGTTAGAGCTAATCAGTATACAAAAGAGAGATTATATATTAAAATAAATATTATCATCACCATGACAGCCTAATATGACTACTGCTGAACGAAAACCTCCCTTTATTACAATACATTTTTGTTTGATAGTTTAATATACAATATTTTATAATTATTTTTCAAGCGGACCGATCTCAGTTAATCAATTGAAGCAGATTCATGATATTAAAACTTAGAAGAAGATAATAATGTATAATATTATAAAGGTATACATTTTTCATGAATTATGTAAAGTAGATATCGTAGATAGGAGATTTTATACGCTCCATTGAAGAAAGTAAATTTACTATGCATTAATAAATACATTTTAAACATTTCCCATTTTCGGTGAAAATACAAATGTATATTTAAAGAACCCCTCAAAACCAATAACGTTGTTAATTACGCAACATTTTATTGTTGAATCTTCTCAAGTAATTAACTTATTAACAACGGACGATACTTTATTACTTTTAATTAAGTAGCAGTTATTTGTTCTCACTGTGCACATATGCGTTAAATAAATGATATTATGAAGTTGTATCTTGTATAATGAGAACATTGCAAAATTGTTGAAGTTGTTTTTAGTATAAAATATTAATGTCCATATTATGTACTATAAGAACGAAGACTGGACGTCTAACTAATATTGAACGCCCTAAGTCGAGGTTCGTGTCCCGCTCGTGGCACCACTTAGGATCATTGTAATTTTTTTTAAGGCTTAGCATCTGCGGTGGACACTTGCATAGCCATGCTGTATATGCCATCAGCAGCCAACAACATTAATTAATTAGAAAAAAAAGCAAAATAGACTGATATTGAAACTGCGAGACATATTTAGTTACGGATACATTTTGGCTAATTCCATAGTATGTATATTGTCTACTTTTGTTAGGGTTATCTGATTTTTAACCTACTTTTAAACTGCAGAAAAGAGACATCCGCGCTACGGCCTTAAATATTGGCCGAAAATAAAGTCAAGTGCTTTAGATTTCGCAATGGTTAAAATCATGATAATTAGGTAATGAGTTTAAATTGATAGTAGCTCAGTCATTTTAAGTATCAAGTTGAAGGGGTTATTTCTCTCACCTCCATTATAAAAATGGTCCGGTCCCCAGCATTTCATATCCAGGCTCCACCAGCTTACTTTTACCATCAGCCCGAAGGACTATTTTCGATGTTTATCGCTACGCCAAGTAGCGATCTATAGTCCAGATATCTCTCCAACATTTATCAGTTGTAGAACTGATAAATGTTGGAGATTCTGTTGTAATGTTGATGCCGTAGGGCATACATGGTTATCCCTTCTTTAACTTGCTGATCATGTGAGCTATTTCGATAACTTTAATTCTGTAAAAATCCCACATATATACAAATAAATACGGTACATCAAAAACTTTGTGCCTCAGTTGTGAGGAGCTCTTTCAGATTTTGCACTTGTGTCCCAATATAGTTCAAAATTTGTAACGACAACATTGTTTTGTAAAAGTTCCAATGTAAATAGCGTAACTAGAACTAGAAGAAGAGCGAACTTGTGCCCACTCGAAGCAGTGTTTACGCAGCGTAAGCTCGGCAGTTGTGTAGCATTTGAACTGCAACTACTAGAAATTAGCTATGCGCATTATAAGCTCAGTGTGGTACTTGTAAAAGTCGGTGAGCTGGCCATATGAAAGTCAGATACATGCACAACTTTTTTGAATATAGTCTGAGACACCATAGAACTAAAAGTCGACATCCCTGAAAATGACCTGCATTCGGGTTATAATTCCATTATTAATTCCATATTGTTATTATAAATCATAAGATACATGAAAAAATTTACGGGAAAATAAAGTATTCGATGAATAGAATTGAGTTTTAAAGGCTGAGGTCGAGGTTGCATGCGAGCAAAATCAAGCATTTTCAGGGGTTGACCTTTAGTTCTATGGTTTCTCAGACTATATTAAAAAATTTTGTTCATGTATCTGAGCCACAAGACTTTTATACGGCCGGATAGGCTCTCGGACTATAATTTAGGGAGTGGTCACGAAACGAGCGTGGCGTGAACCGTAGCACTTGTTACGTAGCTCGTAGCTGAATGGGTTACGTCGTAGTATTGTATTGTGATACTCGTACGAATTTTATTCTTCATATATCGAAACGTATCGTATACCTACTTACACTCTTAAATTCTCCTTGTTTTTGGGTGTTCTATGTATAACATGTATGTAAAGTAAGTAAGTATGTATATCCGTTGTTTAGTAACAACACTACTCGCACAAGTTTCACGCTTAACATCGGGAACTTTAGATGGCGCTGTGTGAATATCAGTGGATATTCTTTGGTTTGCAACAGTTATCTCTCAAGTTATTCTTGCTTGACTCTGCCGTAGTGTTCACGGCTTATAGTCTTTTGATATCGTGTCTTGTTTTAATCAATCGTGTCTTGCTCTAATAATTAATATACAGTACTTTTTAAGATCTCACAAACAATAGCTTTTACGGATTCTTCATGGTACGAAAATAAAGCAATAATTACAATATAATATTGAGCTGAGAGCTACGATAAAGGTAACCGATTGAATGTGCTCAACAAAACTAAACTGGAAATCTAAATTTACTTCACAAAATATACATGCACTGTAATTCTATCACTCGTACTAGTCTCATTTTGTCCCAATTTGAGTCAATTTTCTATCTCAATTTCCAAGTTTGAATAACGAGAAGAAATCCCATTTGGCCAATCTCGTGCAAAAACATTTGTCTTGTTCTATTAAGATTCATTTTAGTTTTTTAGTATGTGTTCGGCTATGCTAAGAATATTAAACTAAGTTAGGGTTGTTTTACGTGTGTTGTAATTTTCGTAAGAAAGAAGTAAAGTGCTAGAGTTTTTTTCCTTTTTGTTTTAATATTCTACTATGAGATAAGCATATAAAAATGTTCAAGATTAACCTCTGAAGTTACTTACAAGTTATATAATGAACGATCTAGCTTCTGACTATTGCTAAAATTTAGGTAGTATTGATTCTATTGATATGCCATTCGATAGTATAGATCATTTTCAATGTCAATTATCGATATTCAAACAATTGATAGTTCGATGACACTGCATTTTGTTTACTTATAAATAATGTTTACTAACAAATACGTTTTGTTTACTTATAGCATAATTGTTTTACGGGATTGGCTAAAACAGGCAATGAAACCACTTTCACAAAGTTGACTTTTGATAGTGATTAGAAATAAAACATATCTGATTAAAGTCTAGGTATTCCATATTTCATATCGAGTCTAAAATACATCAAACGCCACATCCAGGTACTACCAAGGCATTATTACTTAGAAAAACATGATTAAAGTGTTATACAGTTTCCAACGTTCCACTTTGACCCGCACACCTTAAGCATGAAAATTGCATCATAATATCGCATAAGATTCTTCTTAATTCCTCATACACGTCCTCTAAAAAGATTAAAGGCGTAACGACATCGCGTATGAAAGGCACCCTCGGTCCTGGCGTCGTTCCAATGCGCTCTGATCAAAATTTAATCAGCCGTATAACCCTGCTTTGCAACGCCGCTAACACACTTGACAGGAAACTTGCATAATCTTGCATACAAATATTTGAATTTCTTTGCATTTAACGTTCTTGTGGAGAACCTGTGTGAATCCTTGTTAGATTCAGTGAAGTATCTGAAATAATGATAACTGCAGCATCTGCTTTGTGCTTTGTGTTATATTGAATCGTAGTTTCTGTTTTTATTGAGCCAGAAACTAAAGATTAGACAACTAGAGTCTGAGTTCATAAGTAACGATCATTGCTACAATTAATAGCAACAATTGTATTATGTTATTTTAAAATTGCTGATACTATTTAATTTGAAGATTTGCGTGGTGACTGGTAACCTTTGCTATTAGTTAGATCTAGTTATACCATGCTATATGTGTTGTACAATGCTCAGACGATTGAACTTCCTCTCTCCTCTTCAACATATCGCAGCCCACTGCTGGACATAGGTCTCCCATATTTTGCGCCAGATATCCCAGTCGTCCTCTTTCCATTCATCTCAGCCTCTACCAGCGACCTTTCGCAAGTCGTCGGCCCATCAGGCTGTAGGGCGTCCTACGCTTGCCAAATGTGGTCTCCACTCCAGAACTCGTCTGCTCCAACGGCCATCGGTTCTGCGATCAGAAATAATTCACCTTTATACGTTTTCCTTCACAGACGCTGTCATATCGCCTCTAGCCCTAGTTCAAGCACACATCCTTTCATATACTTTATGTTTAAATAGCGATATAACTAGCGGTGCCCCGCGGTATTACCCGCGGTATAATATATTCTGATATTCTCCTGCAGTAAAACGTGGCGCGAAACTAACGCGACGTGAGTTATTTTAGAAGGAGAAGCCTAGTTTTTCCTTATACATCAGCTATCTGACAAAAAGTCCCGTCTAGCCTTTTCAGAGATTACCCGGAACAAACAGACAGACACACAGAAATTTTAAAAATGTTGTTCGGTGTGTGTACTGTATATGTACTGATGTGTATAAAGACCAAAATGGTTATTTCAATATTACAAAAATAAACCATTTCGAAAAGCAGGTTAGCGAATAGAACATTTTCTATAGACCGGTCATTTGTTCTACCAAAAAGGAAATAGATTCAAACAAATTATAACGGCTCCCGCAACCTTTTCTTTGGAGGGCCGTTGGTTATTGGGATAGTATAAATATGTGTATGCTATATGAAATGGGGCGAGCTTCCGAAAGAACTTAATGATCCGTGAACAGTGAGGGCGCGACTAATCGGTTGCGAACACGAGAGCAGATTATGACGGCCTCGTGAAACTACTTAAACTGGCGACTTGAGCTGTTATTATTATACTTAATATTTGTTTCTCTCTTCAACATATTACAGTTCACTGATGGATAACGGTGGGCCACATTCTGCACCAGATGTCCCGGTTTTTTGCTTTTCTCATCTAGACTCTACCAGCGATCATTCACAAGTAGTGGGTATATCAGGCCGGAGGGCGTGAGAGGGCTGCACGCCAGTTTGCTTCGTTGATATAATGAAAGCTACTACGGCCTGTAGAAGTATAAGTTATGGTATACAAAGCGAAGCATTTTATTTATTATTGTGTTATTTAAATTATCCACATATTGGTATTATATCCAAAGCTTAAGCAGTCACAAGAATACAGTCGTAAACTAGTGGTTGGGAAGAGGAGATAAAGACTGGAGTATGTGTTAAATTGCCAAAAAAGGTCGCGTTACCTCGTAAATTATTAGAACTTTGTCAAGCATATTTTGATATTTCAACATTCTAAGGTTAAATCATTTAAAGTATACACGACCCAAGACCTGTTAATACACTCCTTTATTTTACTACCCCTTTTTTAAATCTAATGGTTTTTTTTATTATGGCATGATCTTTAGCTGTATTGAAATAAAACCTTTTATTCTTATGTTTCAAAATCCTTAGATTCAAGGCCAAATAGTGGCCCGGTCCTTTGGAAGGCATGTGTGGGGCCGAAGCCAACAGCACAGAGGCCCTTTTTCGAATTTTAAATCTTGTATGTGTTATACATGGCGGATGCCATCACAGAATGCACAATATGATGACCCCCGCCAGGTGTAAAGACTATTGCAAATATATGGAAACCATTGAGCCACCGTCACTCTCATACTAACGATTATTTAAAAGAAATAGTAATGATAAATGTTTTGCCCTATTATACGAAATTTAATCTCGAATATAAAGCTCTTAACATTCATTGTCTTTTAATACAAATGGAATACACTTCACAAAAACTCGTACAGTGATATCACGTAAGTAGTTTTATTTTCTTTGCTTAATTATTCAAGCCAAGTTGCGATGCTCGGGGATTAGCTTTGGAAAATAATAACATGAATAAGTATTGTTATCTGCTGTGAAATATGAAATGGCAGCGTTAGTCTGACAGAATAAGATATTCTGCTTTGTTTTGTCGTAGCAAGGTTTAAATTGTAGAATTTCTTAGTAAGGGTTGTATTATTAGTTTAATATCTTTTCATTATCTTCAATTCGATTTAGAGCTTGCAATGATCTCTATAGTTGCTTTTAACTAATATTTGTTCATAATATTAAAAGCACAGATACACATTTGCTTAAAGAGATGCCATTTATTATACTTATACGCTCACAGATCTGTAAAGAATGCTGTGAATATAAATAGAGTATCTATTAATTAAGTTTAATTTTATAGAGCGTCGGTGGCTCAATGGTGTGGACTGTCGCCTTCCTACCGAGAGAGCTGAGGTTCAAATCCCGACACGTACTAATGTGTTTTCAAATTTTCGAAAATATATGTACGTTATCCGACGCTCTTACGGTGAAGGAAAACATCGTGAGGAAACCTTCATGCACACCTGCGAAGAGATTCGAAGGTTGTGTGTGAAGTCGTCCAATCCGCACTTGGCCCGCGTGGACGACTAAGGCCTAATCACCCTATACGTGTAAGCTCGTGGCCCTCGGTGGGGACGTTTAATGAGCTGATGATGATGATTAATTTAATAAAAAGTGAACTATTCATTGTTTTTATTTTAATTATAATTATAGTGAACCGTATTAAGTTTTTTAAAAAGATTTTAAAGTAGTGAGTTGTGCGAAAAGTTATAAAAATATGTATTTGAAACAATAAATCAATAAAATATGTACTGTTACTTTTCTAAAACACCCACGTTTAAATATTCTTCACAGGCCTGGCGGGTAACCGCAATCTCATAAAATGTCAGCATTTTTGTACCAGAAAAGACGAAGTAATATTATTGTAACACTGTTTTAAGAGATGGCGTTAACCCCCCAGATTATTTCTTGTAAAAAGAAGTTGGCAAGCTTACCTTATACCTAAAAAATATTATTGTTCTTTCTTTCCTAAAATAACTTACCTTAAACAAATATATCCAAATTTAATACTAATGTATCACAACAAATATTCACGGATTGAATTATCGTGTCTAAATCGGTCAATTAGCCAACCAATGGCAGTAACACGAGTTTGTAGCATGGTCACACGGCTTACTGATATTGGTCTTAATGAGCTAACAATACGTTAATGCTACAGGTGAACTGTGCTATAGGACTTTATGTCAACTGTTTGGTTGAAAAAAATATGAGTCGTTTGTGGCACCTTAATTTTTTCACATATAC
Organism: Leucinodes orbonalis; assembly: GCA_019425675.1. NCBI lineage: Eukaryota > Metazoa > Arthropoda > Insecta > Lepidoptera > Crambidae > Leucinodes > Leucinodes orbonalis. The sequence goes on along the minus strand of PQWD01001821.1, from coordinate 39,938 downwards.
TGTGTGCGTTTCGTATCCACAAAAATTAATACTTTTCCTCAGTTCATATTCTTCAATATAAATATGACTATTATTAACATTTAAAGTATTATTTAAAACGCACAAACGCCGTCTTGTTGCTTTGAATATTTGCTTGCTGTATGCTCCATAAAATTTGTCTTGTTTTTAATTTGACACAATTGTGTTAAATTAAATAATTAAATAATCTGTAATTTAGGCATATTGTTAAATGGCTGTATTTACTATTGCATCATTACCATGTTATTTATACTACATTTTGTTTGAGTTACGGTAACAATATTTCCGGTGATTTTCATCTAATCCGTGTGGCACGCCATAATAAAACTTTTAAAAATTATGTATATGCTTTGAGTGCATGAATTTTTACGTTTTTGTGTAAGGTCGGGTATTGGTATCTCAATCTAGTTAATTTCATGATAGTAGTAGGTTACTATGATGTATTATTGTAGAGTTACCGATGAAGATCGCTGGATCAGTGAGTAAAAGTGACTTATCATTGTCGAAGGACCAAAAAAACAGTCGAAGCCGAGATGTGTAAAATATTAAAGTACGTTTCACAGTTTCAAAAAGTAACACAGGTTCACAGAGTATCACAGTTTCACAGAGTATCACAGTTTCACAGAGTATCACAATTACGCAGAGTAACACAGTTTCACAGAGTATCACAGTTTCACAGAGTATCACAATTACACAGAGTAACACAGTTTCACAGAGTATCACAGTTTCACAGAGTATCACTTTTATTCTATTGGGGATTCACTTGTGAACGGTTAGATCCCACTGGTCAAATATTAGGGCTCACTTATTCTCTATTTAAGTATCACTGATGTCGCATTTAGGTTGTCCTCTTTAGAGATTATTGGTGTCCTATTTGGGTATCACTGGTGTCCTATAAGAAGATTATTGGTGATCTTTTGGGTTTCACTGGTGTCCTATTTGGGTATCACTGGTGTCCTATATGAAGATTGTGTTCCATTTGGGGATCACTGGTGTCCTATTGGGGGATTACTAGTGTAATATTTGGGAATTATTGCTGTATTGCAACGCACGCTGTTGCGATAAAATAGTCAAGTAGGAACAGCCATTGTATCGAAAATCGCTGCATCAAATGACGAGCATGCAAATACGCTGTCACAAAATACCTTTGTTAAGTATTCAAAACCCCGCCATGCAACGCTGTCATTTAAAATAATTATTTACTCATTTTGAATTAGAAAGACAACATTAATTTGTGCTTGAACTATCGTCTGAATTAATTGTTTTTAATGTAATGACAAATTAAATATCGGTTCAGTGTGTAGTCTCTAGGAAACACTTCTTACTATTTTTCTATTAAACAATAAAATATTTAGGTCACCTTTGTTATTGATGGTCATACAGTATCTATAATGATTTCATAGGTTTACACGTGATCAATGCAATCTTCCTATTTTTAATGCGTCTTATATTATTGTTTCAACTTAAGCTACCTGTTCTTGGTTAAAATTTTATCGCAAAACAACAAAAACAAAGCGCAGATAAAACACTAGCAGCTAGTATAATCTACACCGAACCTATGTTCAGGCAATATCCGACAAATCCTACCAATAACAGCGTTCAGCTGTCGCTGGGCCACAATTTAGTTCGACATTGCCAAGTTGGCCGACGGGTAAATAAACTGGTAATCGGAATCGGTGGGGAATCAACAAAATTGGACAGTTCGAGCCTCGTCGGAGTAAGGCACGCATCGCCGTGCATTCCGTTGCATCGCACGCTGCATGATGTTGTACCGATTCCGACACGTTCGCCCAATTAACTTGGGGTTTACAGTCTAATGCATAATTTAGGAGTTTGTTTAACGTTTTCTTTTAAATTTAATGTTGGATCTTTTGAATTGCAATGCAATGAACAGTATTGTGACAAAATAATGTCACAATACTGTTCGAGCAGATGAATGTATGGTTCAGACAGAACAGTATAATAGATGAACAAATATTGATATTTAGGTAGTAAGACTCGTGAAAAGCTGATTGGTGGTTAGTCTGAATATTCAAAATGAAATGGTATTGCAGTAATATATGTATGTCAGAGCTATCCAATTGTATAGAGCAATGAAATACATAAAGGAATTCCTCGTGGACCTTTATATGAAAGGTCATTCCCAACACTTTTTGTTTTCGCATAATGCGGTTAACTTTATCTGAATTCTGTATCCAATTCAAACTTTGGCCTGCATAAACTGCAAGTTGTATTAATAAACAGCAGCTGTGTGTATTGCCGAGTTTACATACACACGTGATGGTAATACGCAATCAAATGTCCCTTTGTATGACTTTACATCCAGCAAATGGGTTCGAATTCGTTATTTATACATATTTTTTATTTAAAAAATCTTAATAGTCATTTAATGACCACGTTCTGTTGTGTCATTCTGTCATGGTCAGGCGTATAACTTATCAGGTGAGCGTCCTGTACACTAATACCAAAAAAAATATTAAAATCTACTTAACCAAGTTCGATGGTAGAACTATGAGTAAACTAGCGTGACCGCCACGAATTAGTGTCAGTATGTACACTCCATCTATACAGCTGTGCAACAAGCGGTCCAGTTCGTTATCTGTGGCGCAAAGTTGCGGTCGCTTCCTACCTGGAGTTGAATAATGCCGCGTTGGGCGGCCATTCTGTTTTTCCCAGTTATACAACTGTCACAGTGTGAGTCAGTCAGCTTTGCATAGTATCAGCATGAGTCCTTGCCGCTTTACACAATTCATTGTGGAAGTTGACACTAGCTTTTGTTTCGTTGTAGCTAGCGAAGTTGATACTCTCATATGTAAAAATTTGAAACAGAAGATAGTAATCACAAGAAAAAATGCAATAATTAGCAGGATAAGCGTCATAGTTTAATATTTGTTCATGACAATTGATTTTACTTATTTTTTTGTTTTTATTAAAAAATATAGTATTCAAATAAATTAGTTTGTAATTACAGTAAATAGGCGTTATGTTAAAAGAAATAAATTTTCAATAATTTGTTATTTGAATTTTACACCAATTTTGTTTGTGCACTAGTGACATATAAAAATATTTCTCCATATTTAAATGAAAGGATTTTCAACAATAAATATTAATACTTAGCAAAATATAATAGCTTTTAATTAATATCTTTTTTGTTACTTTTGGTTTCAAATTTTTTTAATAGCAGATGCTAACATTTGTAGTTATGAGTTGGAGACAAAAATATAATGAAATAATATGTGAAGAAAAATCCTATTAGTAGATAAGCATCTTCGCCAATTCTAGCCGTGGCATTACTCTGGTCGGACAGATACTCACTCGCCCACGACACAGTAATCCTTTAATCGACCCTGGGCACGAATGCTCTGCCCAAAATACCGTTATCCGTTTCTATCTTATTCTTAAACGCTCCGGGTTTGTGGTACTTTGTTTTGAGGAATAACAGTTTAAATGAGAAACGCTTGCCTCATTTAACATAACACATTATTTTGCAGATTATTTTATGATAGATTGAATCGAATAGTTTATTATATAAGTGGTCAAGAGCTTGGGATTCCTGATATTTTATAAGTGTCCAACTGTTGACAATTTATCTACTATGACACGAAATTTATAGTATGTTCGAAGTGTATTTGAAAATATATAATTGATGAACACATCCTTTCTAAGAAACAGAATTTAAAATTTCATTTTATTCCTTTGTAAACAGCAACATATATCTAATAGATATTCAAAAGATTGTTCGGTGCCTCTATGGTGTGTATTGCCCTCCTACCGGGAGAGCTGAGGTTCCATTCTCGACACGTAACAATGTGTTTTCGCATTTTTGAAATTACATGTACGTACGACGCTCTTACAGTGAAGGAAAACATCGTGAGGAAACCTGCGCACGCCTGCGAAGAGATTCAAAGGTTATGCAACTGCACTGGGCCCGCATGGATGACTAAGGCCTAAACACCCTAAACGGGTAGGCTCGTGCCCCAGCCCAACTATACTCGGGAAGGCATGTGCCCTGTAATCGGATGTTAAAGGCTAGGTAATGATGATGACGCTCAAGTAATAAGGCGCTCTATTTCAAGTATTAAAATTCATGTTTGTGTTTTACTTTGGTTATGTTTTATTATAATATTTTGTTCTTTTTTCACGTTTGAATGAATTTTGTGATTTTTACTTGTATAAATGAATTTCGACTTTGAAGGGTTAAAAAGGGATCAACTAAAGTAATATTTTTATACCATACAAAAACATATATTTCTTCGAAATATTAGAAATGGTACAAGAGAGTAATATCAGAAATTGTACCTTCTCCTACAAATCAAAAGGCAATGTTAATCATTAAACACGAAACGAAGCCTCGGGCAAAAACGGCCAAGAAGAAAGTCGGCCCAATCAAAGGGCAGTCGTGTGAAAAGAGAGGCCAAGGGTCGTATGTTTATTTGCGTTAACACGCACCCTACGCTTGTATATATGAAGGGTCTTGTGTCCGGCCTTACAAGTGAAATAACAACCTATTAACGCGCCTCACTACGGTTATATTTATCTTTGACCGTAACTACAGTAATTTTCTTGTGAACATATCGTCGATACGCAAGTGAAAGCTATTTAGAATACCTTTGTCTTTGTCATTATAATGATGCTGTAATTAATGTTTACTAGCCAGAAAAAATATTTTCTTTTATTTGATTAGTTGCCAGGTGATATGATATACCCACTAAATATGTGGTATAGGAATATACGCCAACCTATACGATAGGTACTAGTATGTAGTAGAGTTGCAAACTACTCAGGCCTGTATTCCAAAACGAGACTCAAGCGTTATAATAACACCTGAACCAAATACAAAGAGACATGTTCATGCACACAAATGTTTGTACCACCCGGATTTCTAACCCCTTTGTATAATAGCCGACGTCTCAATCAATACACCAAATAAGGTTGTCAAATATACATTTTGGGAAGGGTTCCCAATACCTAGCCATTTTAATTTAACTTCTTTATAATACATTATCAATCATTGATCAACTTCTAATAGGTAGTTTGAGAGACAAAGTTGAGAAATCAAATTACCAGTTCTTACTTATAGCATAGAGTTTTTTTGGCTTAAACATTAAGTTACAAATTTTATTCGACTACACTTGTTACCAATAAGCATAAAACGAGTACATTCAATAATTAAGCTTGTTACAAATTAAATAAGTCTAAATGCAACGATGGAAAAAATCTGTACTTACAATGACTATAAAACAAGTTTAGGTATTACTGGCTGTGGCTATTAATAATAAAAGAATATAAAAATGCTTGTTAGTAGTTATAATAAGCAATGAAATTGAAGTTCTAAAGGAAAAAATACAGAGACAGAGAGATTTATCGTAGAACATAACAAAATCTTACAACCTGGACGAGATCAAAAGTAAAATCAAATATTTAATTATTTCAAAATCTTATCCAGAAACTAATTCCGTAAAAAGGGAACTTGCAAATGTAATATAAATGAATATTTTGATGTTAAAATAACATAATAATAATAATAAACTTTTATTGCACATAAAACATATTACAAGGGAAAACATGGACAGAACAAAAAGTGTACAAATAAGGCGGTCTTATTACTAAAAAGCAATTTCTTCCAGACAACCTTCAGAAGAGGATAGTTTCTTAATAAAGATTAATTGGTAAAAGAAGAGACACCGTGAGGTTATATTTAATTTACGCTGTTTTTTTTAAATAATTACGAATTGAAATTACTTGAAACGGAACGTAAATTTGAACACCAGTCACTGTCATTTACGTGATCTATGTATGACATATTATTTTGACGTTAAAGGTATAGTAAAAAGTGAACATTAAAACGACAAAATCGGCATTTTTCGAATAAAAAAGAATTTTAGGACTGTAAAAGCAGTCTCCAGGAAACTACCAAAGTTAATGTTGACATGGTTGTAATTTATTTTTGTCGGAAGTAAGTTTTACAAACCGCAATAAGCCTGATGCGAAATATGGACTTTTTACGGTACTTTATTGAAATATCAAAGCATAATGCCTACTGATAATCTAGAAATAATTGTTTTTCATCACCAAACATGAAAATTAAAGTAGTGAGCAAAAAGAAAAGGTTATATTTTAACTCATCACAGTGTGAGCAGAAACTGCTTGGAAAACGCTGCCTTGAGGGATTCCCACATGGAACTGCCCTGTGCAGTCCACATCCATGGCACTTACACTACACTCTAAAGATGAACCAGGAACAAAGAAGAAATAATAATAATTTCATTTGTTTTAAAAAAATGATTTTTTAAAACAAATGAAATAATTGTGTAAGTTTGCATGTTTTTGTGACTGTAATATAATAAATCAATATTAAACTTGGTGTATTTTCAATGCTTACAAGAATTTTTCATTTTTTTATTATTGCTGATTCAGGTGTCAAGTGCATTATTCTGTTTTAGCATTCAAAAATATGGGGTATGAGCATCTCTATTCACAGAGTTTTTAAACTTTTTAACATGATTCCTTATCTTTACAATAAAAAGTTATAGACAACTTTGTTATTGTATTTGTATTAGGTAGGTAAATATGTTTGTTTTTCATATAAGCAGATGAAGAATAACAAGTATTCTAACATCATAGTCATCTTCACTGCATCGAAAAATAGTTTGAGGAATAATACATTCGTCTTTACAGCTCGAAATCTCTTTTTTCCTGGTTTTGTGTCAGTCAAAAACAATATGATTGTTATTAGATGAACACATTGGCACAAAGTATGGTCAACACGGCTTTTTTCCGAAGTATCAATTCATTAAATCCATACATTATCAGTTATTTAAAATTCTTATAAATTAGGTCTCGACAGTCGAGAAAAAAAAAGCAAAAATATAAAAGTCCTTGAAGAAAAGGAGGTACATTCACATATCTGACGTCAAACGTCACGCCAGCCCGTTTTGGCGCAAAATTTGAAATTGTCAATTTCAAACCGCATTTTTATGCAGAAAATGACAGTTTTATGATTTTAAATATACTTGTGGTCTTTTCCAAATGTAGTTCTTTAAAATAAACACAAAAATAAAATTTGTGCATCTTCCCTATTGTTAATCTGACACCTTTAGCACTTAGGCAAACAGACGCCTAAATAACTAGCTATCAATCCAATAAAGTCTACCGTTTTTCCGCCCGTGAAAATCAAACATTCATAAAACACACATTCCCACTGCGACCTCTATTTTTACCCTCATATTAAACGACTGGCTTCACGCTTAAAGAGCAGTATTTCCTTAAATGAATGGCTGAATTATTTAGGTTCACTTACTTTTATACCAAAATATTTTAGAGGTTTTCAACGGCCCATTGAGATTAGCGCTTGCAATTGTGGCTTTGGTATATATAAAATAAATGTTTTGAGAATAGGATTTTAAATGTGCACTTAAAAGATACTACATTTTAAGTGCACTTTTAAATATCAACGTTACTTGTACCTAATGTAATTTAAAGTACCGGTTATTTCTATCGGGGCATTTAGAGTGTTTTGATCATTAACGACCTAACGTATGTACTCGTTTTATGCTTATTGGTAACAAAATATCGTGTGAATTTATATTTCACTAAACAGCGTCTAGTTAGTAAATATAACCAGTTGTAAGTTATATTGATTTCTCGAGTATATAAATGTCAAATCTATTTACATCGTAATAAACATCCAACCTAAATTGTTTTGTTCCCACTTGAGTAAGCAAAATAACGTATCGAGGATATATCAATCTCATCTGTATTTGAAGTCGTCATTCTAGTTCAACGGTTCGAATGCAAGATTGACGAATCCGTTGAACGGCGTGAGTGTCTACACTCAAATATACAAGTTTAAACGGAATATTGAAGACGTGAACACTCACTTGGCTTGTAGATGTATTGAATATATTATCTTGTGCTATATGCCAGTAAGTCGATCACTAGATCGATCGAGTAAGTGACCAAACGCTTTATTTAAAAAGAAATGTTTTTTTCATTAATAAGTTGGAAATTACGCAGATAGCCCATTTAATGATTTATTTATATAGCCTATCGCGGTGCATTGCTGGCTTTTCGTGATTTTCAGCCAGATATCCCGGTTCTCTCACCCAGATCCGACCTGCGACCTTTCGCAAGTCGTCTGTTTATCTGGCTAGAGGATGTCCTACCTAATTTATAAAGATATAGATATAGAAGTTATAGGACTATAACGCTTTATAAGTAAATAGCAAAAAGGTCAGTCGACATCACAAGAGACAGAAGAGCTGGCAGCTACCTCAGACAAGTAATTAGTCTAGCAATTTGAAGGGGGAACGCTACAATAATACCTTAAAAACCTTTACCTTTAATAATAATATATCTTTAAAATAAGTCTCTTTAGCAAGATTTCGAATATTTTTAGTCATAGGGTCGTGTTTTAGTATAATTTTTCACATTCAAATTACTTCAAATTATAGGTACATACAAAACATGAAATGCGGTTTTAACTATATATCCAGCTTCACTAATCCAATTACTTTGTTTCCGGTTCACCAGAATATTCCTCTTTCAATATTCGGTGGAATGCACGACGAAAAATGAGTAACTGATGTATGTTTTTAGTCCAATTGTAAATTAGAACATCCTGTTGATATAAAAGCCTTGTGTGCAGAACAAGGGGTAAAATATCGTTATTAGCTTAATGACCACGTCTGCCTCATGCGGGTCCAGGGTTTAACTCGAATTATTTTCGCTTCGTTATGTCCTTGTGTGGTTGTTGATTTGCATGCAATTGTTGGTCTCCTCCGACTTTCAGGTCTTAACCAAACTTACATTTTACTAGTTTCCGAACAAACATTCGATTCTATATATCATTAAAAATTCAATGTAGAGAAACTAAAGAGGTGGAATAGGTATTTGCGGTGTATTTTGATATGAGAAACAGTAACAGCTGAATAATTCTAATAATAATGTTCCAAAGAAAGTGCAAGCAAACTCAGTTCAAACATCCATAGTACACACTAACATCATAAACGAAGAAACTTTCGTTTAGTGTTGAGAAAGTAATTTCATAACGTATACGTTGCGAACAGACCGCGTCATTGTTAGGAACTTCAGGCGAAGTTTTGTCAGTCTGATCTACTCATATATTATATGAAGTGTGAATAAAAACGGCACGTAAACAAGCTTCTCATTTGCAAAAAGTATAGTATTTAGAATACTTAACGATGTTGAAGGAAAGTAAGGAAATATAACTGAATTTAAACCATTGTATGCTTTCAATTTGAGGTGAAGTTGAATCATGCCAAATAGCTAGGGGCTCTGTCGTATTGGAACATCACAATTAGACAAGTGGGATGCTTTAGTTCAGCTGTAGATGTTACTAAAGCAGCAGCTCGCTCTATATTAGAACACATTTTCTCCACTAGGATAGTCTGTGCTCAAGAGCAAGCCCATCATGTATTAAAGAAAGCAGCAGTAGATGGAATGTGCTTTTTTCTCAATTGAATTATTTGATTAAATACTCAGGTTTCTAGTTTTATTTATTTTAGTTTACCAACTGACTAGAATTTAAAATTTTCCTCCATTTGACTGAAGTAACTCACTGTTGTTTTATTCTCTCCATTTGCTCCAGACATTTCTATCCTCAGATTTCCCTACGACTACCTACACTAATATATGTACGTAATGAAAAAAATCAAAAATACTTTAACCATTGGAAAGGTACTGTCACCCTGAGTAATAAGCTAAGGAAAAGGAACTTACGTAACGTAGCTCTTGGTGTTAAAAAAGTAACCTAAAACGTCTTTCGTTGCATGCGCTGCGGAAACAATGATGATAGCACAACAGTATGTGTTACAAATTAACCTATTAACCGCCGGGATTCCAGACAGAAAAAAAACATCTTTGTATCTGTTGAATATATGCAACTGCGGCGCTTAAAGGATTGAAGGAGATATCAATATCTACAAAACAATTCGCGATACTATATGTCCAAATATTACCGTTTTGTCACAATTACCAGCTTTTAGTATAAAAGATTTAAAAAAAAACTTATATCCACCCGTGCAAAGCCGGGACGGGCAGCTAGTTAGTCATATTAACTGACTGTTATTCAAGATAAAATAACATTATTCGGTTTCCAGAGTTCAAAGTGAAGAATGGCACATTTTATCACATATCACGTAGCAAAGTGTTGTTCTAATTTAGACCCTCGAAGTCAAGATTGGATGGAAGGTTAAGATCAATGGAGAGACTTAGGGGAGGCCCGTGCTCAGAATTGGAACATAAATCAGGCTTACCTATTGGCGATAGATTCCATATATTCGAGCACATGACTTCACAACGTTTAGGCATGTTATGAATTTGGAAAAGTGACGTTATTTTTAAAATTTACAATTATTTCATAGCGTAAACTTATTTAGTAAAAGAAAAAAATAACAGAACTTAGTTTTGAATATTGAAGTACCATTTTACCATTATTCTGACTTAAATAGTGATAATTTATTAAAAATAATAATGATATATTACATTATAGAAAATATCATGGATTATTTTAAATTTGCTAGTCCAAAAACTTAGTTTGGCAGCCTTTGAGGCGTCCTCCAAAATGCGGCCTACCAAAACATTACCATCACAAACATTATGAGCGAACCATTACAAATTTAAATTTATCCTGGATTCTAAGGGAACACCGGCAAAACGGTACATCAATAATTGATTGTTCTTACTGAGGCGGGAAATAAGAGCCCACCTGCGGTATTATCTTCCTGCCCTTATAAACGAAAGGATTTAATATAAAGCCATCGTCCGTTAAGGGAACGCTTGCCCTTTTACTGCCATAGAATAATTCGTTTGATTAATAGTTGGGGTCAGGCATGAACTAAGATAAGTTTGGGGACACATTACGCGGTAAAAAATGGACGAAAATTCTTTGCTTTCTATATGTTTCATAGATTGGATATATTTTATATGAAATATTGACTACTAAAAAGCTTAATTCAAATATAACAGCGACTTTTCCATAACAGAAGTAGTCAATTGAAAACCTTACATAACAAATTGAAATGTTTTAAATTTGCCGTAAAAGCCGTCAATACATTTAGTATTTATTTGAGTCATGCATTTTTTCGCAAGGAAAAATAACACTGACCAAAATGCTTCATACAGTAACTTTGACATCGACGCTGAAAACTGATCACAGAATCTCCTTTTTGTTCCTTGTATTAAGTATGGGTATTTAAAAAACACAATGATACTCGAACCTCACTTTAGCATTATCCGTATACACATATAGTGGCAGGGCTGTTTTAATTTTATACGGTTTTGTGGTCTTCAGATAACTATACCGAATATTTAAAAATACACCAATATTTATGATATATTGATTTCTATAGCTGACTATACACCTATTTATATATACATAAATTAATTGTAAAAGCAGATCTACACAAACACTACACTACTTTTTGACAACAAATTTATTCTTTTTTTTTAAATTTTACATTGTTTATTTGTTATTTAGTTTATATACTTAATTCTTTAGTTGTGTCTTGTCTTGTTTTGTTAATTTTGTGGTTAAATAAATTTATTTTCTTTCTGTAAATAAGTAAGATGCGCGTGCGCCGGATGTCTCGGCTCGGCCGCTAGTTTGAAATAACGCATTCTCCGCGCGTACTTTTATAGTTCATTTTGTTTTAATTATCTTGTTCGTATACTTGTGTGTCTTTTTATTGGGTGGGTGTGTGTTAATGTGAAGTAAACTGTTTTATCAGTATTATTAATTTAACATACCTACTAAACAACACACTTAAATTGAAAGTTTAATTAATTGACACTAAATTAAAGTTCGCGTAACTTATTTAATTCTTCCGTAAAACGTTATGTTATTGAATTTGTATTATTCTCGTGGCTTTGCGTATTTATAAATATAACATGTATGCCTACTAACAATACAATGCAACGAGAAACGAATTCTTAATTATAATACAAGGACTTTTGACTTTCGCTCGTTATAAAATCTTAGCACTAACTCAAAATGGGTTTTTCTTTATTTGTGTGCAAATATTTGCAGTACGGTGTATTTCACCGTACTCCTACTACTCCTAGGTAAACGATATCTTACAAGTCATATGCCGATAAATATTCGACGGCTGGATCAAACGGTTAAACTCGCCTCGGTTTGCGTAACGGGTTTTCATATCTTCACAGGTCGTTATCGATGCGAGTGGAAATATGAAATGCTTGTAAATATCAATTTTTAAATTCTGCATTTGCATGTTATATCACAGATAAAATAAATATACCTACTCAAGTTATATTCAAAAGTACACCGACCCGTTTGGTGTAATGGTTGAGACGTAAGCTACTACACCAAGGGTTTCGGGTATTATCCCTGGGGCCTGGGTTTGTTTGTCTTGGTCTGGGTGTTTTCTGTGTATAATATGTATTTACAAAAAAATGTATACTAGAACGTTTGTTAGTTGTTTAGTAAGTTATACAAGCATCATGCTTAACTTGGGGCTAGATGTCGTTTTGTGGAATGTGTGTGTGCAAAATATTAGTTAATACATTACTTTTTTACCTGGTTTTCTCAAACCGAGGAAGACTGATGAGAGATGACTAATATCAGGGAGCTTTTTAAAAGTACCTATCCTATCCTATCGCAGTCCACTGCTGGACATAGGTCTAAAAGTACCTATATAATGTTAATGTAATAAGTACCAATCCAATTTTTAAAATGACCATGAAAAAATAATGAAGTCAACTCTTTGTCATAAAAATATCAACCAAATAAAGGAAACATCAAAGAATCTTTGAAAATAGCACCCCTGTCTAACCTTCACCCAAATTGTCACGTCTTGAGAGTAAACACTCAATCTAATAAGAAAGTTACGGCAGCGTTTAAATAAAGATCAGTTCACCGATACTGTTGCGATGAAGTTTGCCTGGAGGTAATTTAAAGGGAAACCAACAAAAGTAAGGTCGGCTTGATATTCTTACTTTTCCGGGTTCCCTAGACGGGGTACCCGGCAAAAAGTGAAATGTATGTAGATTTTAGTATATGGTGATGTCAGTCGGTCACCTCGTAGAGTAAGATTTATTTGAATATTATGACGGAATAAAACGCGACGACGGTTTTGTTTTTTGTGATTATGTCTGTTTAGTCTGGTTGTTTTTATTTACTATGTTGACGATGTGGAGTGCACGCCACTGATCATCTAGTAGTCACATTAAGTTGAACTCAAAGATTTGAAAATAAGTCGTATCCGTGATTACATGTCCGTGTTATCGTATACAGATATCATTTATATTTCCCGATCGCCTATCCTTCATTATAATTTTCACCTTCGGTGCGGATTGCGTGAGCTCTTATCGTGCCTACTTTATATTAAACGATGACAGAGTCAAGCGGTTTTTTCGTACATTCCTATTTTAACGAGTACTGTCATAACTTAAAAGTCTAATAAGTTATTCTCATCGTTTCTGGGAAGACTTAAGGCGCAATTTTCCTTGTAAAATTGCAGTTAAAGTTCAGATAAGAAGGTTTTATGTACGCTTTCCGTGTTGTGGTTAAACTATGTATATCGAATAGAAACAAATATTTACGTGCTCACTAAATGTATACGGAGAAATTGCGTGTGTTCAAATAATATTATGAACTAATTAGACTATTAGTAATGAAACGGTCCACAGAATTTTGGAAAATATCCGAGGGGTATGTATTTCGGAAAATATTTTTTATACATATTGAAGTTGTTTCCTTTAATAATTATATTTTTCTTAAAATAAAACAATGTTGTTAAATTTTTTTATTACATTATGTACATAATTATATGCGGAGCTTTCTGAAGACCTTGTCAATGTGTACAATACTTAGTAAACTATTTAAATGAATCTCGAAGGGTTCAGCCTGCGTTTGCAATGAGAGAAAAACGTCAGAAATAACAGTATTTCTCCGTAATTTATGGATATTATTATACATGTAAACCTTCCTCTTCGACCACTTCATCTATTAAAAATACCTCAATTATTATTCTTTATTATTAAAAACATTATAAACGATGAAAAGCTATTGTTTCGATAATTTTCTGTGTGATTAAACAATACACCTATTGCAGAGATAAATTATGATATTTTGTAACTATTTCTTTTAGGTGCTCTTAAAGTATCTTATCAAATAGAAAACAAGACATTCTCACATGCCATGAATGGTAAAAATATACCCAATTAATAATAATAATAATTCATGCAATTCACGGTGAAAAATGTAGGTTACTACTTAAATAATCTTATAAGTATGAATTCCATTTTATTCAAATATATTAAAGTATCTTTCAACCAACCAGGCTTTATGGGTGGTCGAAAACTGTACTAATTGTCTATAAAATAAAAATGTTTGAGCAGTATAAAAAATAATACCAATCGTATTATCATTGTTGAAAACACTTCAAAAAGAACGAAATGCCGCTAAGCAATGAAAATTGTTACCAAAAATGTAATATAATGTCATGGATTTCCCAATTAAGCCATCAAAAAAACCAGCAAATTGTGGACTTGGACATCTCATAAAATATTAATACTTTATTTCTCGCAAAGTTTGACAAAGAAATATCTAATAAAATTATCAGAACTTTTTGGATGGGTCGTTGAAAAAATTCAAGGTTTACTGAAAACTTGAAAGTTACCGCTGCCAGTCAGGGGTTGTGATTATATGAAATTCATATAAAATTGTGAAATATATTAAAGAGATCTTCTTCTATTATTGTCAACAGAATGTAATGTTACCAACATTTTCTACTCTATATTTTTGAAGATTTTAGGGAACCAGATTCCTTTTTAAAATGATACCTACACGCATTTCAATTGTTTGCTATATATAAGTACGTGTTATTTTCTGTTTGATCCTTTAAACCAGTCTTACCCTCAACCCATTGCACATTGTCAGCCCACCTGACCCAAGAGTAGAGTGCTTCTATCATGATCTAGTCACTAAAGCTTACGGCCAATAGTAACCGCAATATAAGTGACTATCCCATCATCGCTTTACTAAAAATATAACACTACTAGCAGCGCGCCATGGTTTCACCTGTGAATTCAAAATGCAATAATAAATATTTTTTTTAAGTTTATCCATTCAGTCCTTTAGCCTTGAAAAAATAACAAACATACACAAACTTTTACCTTTATTTATGATTAGGATTGTAGCCCATAGATAGTATACAGCGTAATTACAGGACTTAAACCAAAACTAGAAAAATACCAAAACCTGAGTATCAACAAGCTGAACCGAAACAAAAACCTAGATGGTAAGGGCTAAAGGTATGGCCTTTATATAATAAATAAAACCTTTATAATATAGTGTGAATCTACATACATTCCATGACTGCACGTTTTTTTACCCATATCCAAGTGGCGATAGATTCGTTCCGTGGACGTGAGTTGAATACTGTTCAGGTTTTACCGACGAATAATAGATTTGCTCGTGTATTCCGGTGCGCGTGTGTCGCTGTGCCGTCGCTCGGAACACGCCAAATGGAGCGTGCGGTAAGCGATAGTGCTTCTTTAGATCTTTGTAGTTTTTAAATATGGAAATTTGATGTTTTATTCATTTAATAGCAGTGGTGTGCACAGAGATTATGAGTAGGGTATGCAAAGTGAGTGACACTTATCGCAAAAACAATAAATAGTTTACATTCTTGTCAAATTGAGTGCTGTTTTGTTTTTCGAACTGACTACTGCTGTTGGCCGCAGATGTTGATGACAGCACATCGCCTCAAGTAGTATACTGCCATCCTAACGAAGAGTTTAATAGGTCGAGTTTTTGCCAAAATCCATTTATACATTATGAATAACAATATAAAATAAAATATAGCACATAGCGTCAATAAAAGCGCGAATAATTATTTATCTAATTTTGATAATTGATTGAAAAAAAAGTTTTAAGTCGAAAATATAGACTTCGTTTTTTTGATTAGAGATAAGGTCAATTTGCCCAAAAACCCGACTTATTGCACTTTTCGTTAGGCAGTATAGTTAACATTAGGGAGCCGTTGTTAGTATAGCATAAAAAAGAGAATTGGTAGTCTGAACCTTGTATTATGAAATTGTCTATCGATGGTGGTCTCATTCAAAGCCGCTCTGTCAAGGTCAGGTGTATCACTTACCATCAGGTGAATCAGTCCATCAGTCCAACCAGTTTTTACGAGTTTTATCATGCACACATATTACACTAACTTCTTATTAATATACCAAATAGGTCGTAATAATATATTTTTTTATCTTTTGCATATTAGGTGTGCATATACATATGTAAAGAATAAAAAAACCGAAGAGGTTACCATATTAAGAACATTTTTTTTTACATGCATGCACACACATAAGAAAATTAAGAAGCCGTTAAAAATAACCCTATACATTTTAAACCAAAGGACGCATTTGAGTGATATTAGTACAAAGCACTTAGAGGGGAGCGCTGGCGAGCCCGCGGGTATGGCCTGCACCACAGATATATATTTAATTGATATCCTACTTACCTATAGCGTGATAGTACGTTTTATTTTATTTTATTTCAGACACTTAAAATTAAATTAAAAAAACAAATCAGTCTCACTGAAACATTGGAAATGCACCAAAATTATAAAAATCGCAGGATAACTAGAAATTAAAGCTCAGTAACTATTGAAACCGTTCATTTCTTTTCTTTCTTATTCGCGGCGTCCTCACTGTGGTCTTTGATTTCTTTGCGCACAGTAGTAAGAATAATTTTATATTTCATTTGATAATAGCAGTTACAATGATCTCCTAAATGTCATTAAAGTTTTCTTATTGTAATTAAGAAAACTTTAATGACATACCATAAAGAGTATAGCTTACTATTATACACTGTGACACAGCTTTAAGCGTCTTTCACCCTATGTTTCTTATCGATTTAAATGTACAGTAACTTGAGTTAAGTTTTTTTATGTTATAGGGAGCAAACGAGCAAAAGTGACACCTAATGGAAAGTGTTCAACTCCACCCATGAAAAACGGTGGCACCAGAAGCGCCACCGTGTGTTGCTTGCCTTTAAGGAAGGAATACGCTCTTTTCTTGAAGGTTCCTATGTCATATTTGTCAGGAAATACCGATGCTGGTAGGTCATTCCATATTAGCGAAGTACGTGGAATAAAATTGCGCACAAATCGAACTGATGGTGTAGATGATGAGGATGGAATTTCATCTTATGGCGGGTAGTCCGATGATGAGTTACTGTGAAAATTAAATATTTTGAAAATAACTGATAATATTCCTAATAATGTCGAGCGGAAAGGTTCTCGAGTGGCGTCCACGTAACGGAAAGCGAAGCGTAGGCGACCCCCAACCAGATGGACGGATGATCTGGTTAAGGTGGCGGGTAGCAGATGGATTCAACTGCAAGGGATCGGTCCGCGTGGAAATCATTAGGGGAGGCCTTCGTTCAGCAGTGGACATAATTGGGCTGTAATGATGATGATGATGATGATGAAATGTCGAGCAAAAGTGAAAATTCGTGTTTTAACGAGTCCTATTGAATATATGTGAGGTAGTGTACGTATGTGTATGAATTATTGTATTTGTATGTGTGGTATGTGCGAAAAAGTCGCTATAAGAACATCTATTTTTTGTTGAGCATCATTTCCTCCATTTCATCGTTAAGTTTGAAAGCCAGATGTAAAGTTTTATTTTGCACTATACATTGTTACAGGGTAAATAATGGGCTATTAGTGTCTTAGGTGAGTAGTGAATCGTGGTAAAAGACAAATATAATTGTCACCACCGTTATACTTTTCTCGGGTGCTGAGAATGCGGTGCCCAATGCTTCCTCATAAAATGTAAAGATACTACTGCTATCATCAATACGCCTGCGCAGCGTGGATATCATGAAAACATATTTCTGGAATGTCATATATTCAATACAACAGAGGTATGAAAGGTCATGAAAAGCATAAAAACTTGTATTATACTATTAAATAACAACGGAATAGGCTGAGTCGATAAATTAAATAACGCGCTGTTTTTTTTTGTTCTTTTCGTGATGAAATTTCTCTTATAGTATTAGTCCTTAAATTGTAAATTACCTGTTTGTATTTTCTTTTATTATGGGCACACTGTTCATACATATAGGAGCACTGGTTTGGACATTGAGCACGATCATGCATGATCAATGTTAGTAAATATGGCGGTGCCACGCCTCATTTCACTATATCTTTGGCATCCGTTTAATGAGACCTAACGTGAGCTCTATTAATACTAATGGCCCTTGCGCTCCCAGATAGGTGCCGACTCCCGCCGGACGCAGTGTTGCCTGTGCAAACACTTAAAATATTTCAACTTGCATTGGAAAAATAAAAAAGGGAAATTTGAGTTTCGAATACCTAGTCTTAATAAGCCAGGAAACTTTTTTGTACTTACTGCTTGGTAATTAAGTTAATGATTTTCAAAATTGAGCGATTTCTTCTAATAATCGCCACACTGGACCAGTGCAAGGTCACCAGAATTTCATTTGCTATTTGACAAAATGCATCACGTGCAGGTGAGATTGGCTTATGTGTTATATATTATGCTGGTACATAAAACATCCTTCGAAATATTGACATCCTGACAATAAATCTAAAGAAAACAAAATTGCTTAGTTTGGGGCTAGATGATGATGCAGGTCTTAAGGAAACGTCATAGATTGTGATTTAATGTCAAAGTAGCAGAAGCTACTATACCCGTGACTACGTCCGAATCCAATAAATCGTTCTTTTTAGAATCGTTGTTTTCCTTTAACTGCCAATTCCGATTAAATACCAGGTAAAAATATGTTGAACTAATGTGCAAAAGTTTTTCATTATTATGTTACGATTTTATTTTGAAACGTGATATCTCCTGGGTAGGTATATAAAACTAATATAAGAGATCATATTATATGCGTTTATAACAAACATTAACGCGGCCTATCCCTAGCATATCACGATCGAAATCCTATGTCAGAAAGTGACCAGTCATCGAGGCTAACTATACTAGTTTTAGCTGACAGTAACATAGGAATAATGACGGCCTATCCAGTGGCGGAAAATATTTTGACGTAATAACTTACTTCGCTGGCTCACTGACCCGAAGTGATTCTTGGCCTCCGAAACAAGAGATCACCATCTTTGTCGATCCTGTGCCATTTGCCGTCAATCATTGACATAGAGTTCACGCTAATCAGACTCCACGACATCCTTCCAGCGGTACCAGGGGCGGCCCACTGAGCGCCGCCAAACTGGTTGGCCCAGGTATGCTCTTTATACATGGCGATGCCCCTCCATTCTCTCGAGGTGGCCAAGCCAGAAAAGACACAGCGCCTTCGTCTCGCCGAGGATGTTGGGTGTGGACATTGATTACGAGATCTCAGCATTAGTCCGAATCCTAAAAATACCGTCCGGCCTTTTAAGTAGGCCTAGAATCTTACGGCGCACCTTAATCTCTAACGTAATAACATTTTTATACATTTTATGTATGTATACATTTTATTTTGCAACAAGCTGTCGTATACAGCTTGTTGCAAAATAAAATTCAGGTTAGACTAAGTTTTTTAAAGGATGACATGGGTCCAATGCGATAAGTAAATTTTAAGGACCACCTGCTTAAGATGAAATTCGGGACCTAAAGTTTAGCTTACCATAGTACAGAGGGACTTGAGATTGTAGTTCACATATTCGTTGATCATTGTAATAATTTGCTAACTTGCAAGATCATCTTAAACATCAAGCGCTTTTACTTATATACTTATACCTACCTACTAGGTAGTGTACTATGTATAGGTAGTTAATGAAGACCGACAACGATTTCAAATCTCATTTCATCTAATTTTTTTAAAGATACGTCTATCTCCAACTTTTCACTATTGCCTAAGGTCAATAGTGAACTCTCACAAGCAGTTAAAGTAATTAGATTTATAAGCTTCAAAGTGTAACAAGCATTTTCTTAACTAAGAAAATAAAACGTAACTACTTTGACTGGTCGTTCTCGTTTGATCTGATATTGAAGTGTTTTGTCTTGACTTATATAGGCGTTTTACTTCAAAGACACTCCATTATGAGCTTCTTACGCAATGTTCGATTCAACAAATTGCAAGTTCGCATATAGTTGCGCACCTTTCCCGGGCACCCATCAATCACCTATTCATTCTAATAGACACGTCACACTTCAAAAAGGACTGCCTTCTCCGAATACACAAACACAACACTATCTTACAAGCAAAATATAGACTGCAATCGAAAATAGGTTGTATATAGTTTGGAATAAGGTGGTATTTTAGTTGTTCGCGAACTTCTCGTTGATTGAAGTTTGTCGAAAGTTTTTTTACATTGATTCGAAGGCTCCTGGTTGACGTATTTTTCAACATTACATCCGACACTGAATGATGTTTCCGATTAATCTTGAATAACCTTGGACCCCGTAAGTAATTAGCAAAGTAAATTCCTTTGCTATATAACTTTGATACTAAAATTAAAAGCGAAATTAGTTGTTTTAATTCAAAATTACGAGTGTTTAATCGTTCGCTACTTTGAAAAAAAATCAATGAACGCTAAGACCGTCGCCTTATTTTATTCAGTTAACCTTTCTGTATTCGTTAAATCATCGAGAAATTAATAGAACGACTACCATTTGTTGCCATTTCCTAATTATAGAAAACAAAGTAAATAGTTTAAGAACTCGCTGGCTATCCATTTCATACATTCTTCAGAAGCCGGTAAGTGTTGCCGCTGCTCAAAAGCTTTTAACATGGCTGACCTACCTTACCGTTAACTTAATAATACATATACAGTCAGAGCTAATGAGCGAACGTATATTTATCCCGTCCCTTCATGGTTAATTCCGCACATGTGTTTTGCGATTCCCGCAGGAATGCTCCAAGTCACAATTAACATACAGATGCCCGTCCTACGGCCCCTTTTAGTGGAATTACAAAAGACACGCTTTTAACAAGCACTTGCAAAGTTCCGTACCCTGCATAAGCAACACAGATTAAAATATATCGTTTGGAAAATTGGTGCGGACTTCAGTGTTTAGTAGTTGGGTTACGATGTTTCCTGGCCTGTGGCAGGCTGTTGTGTCAGGGCTGGCGTAGAATAGCGAATGAGACGTTTGTGCTTTGACAAT
Organism: Leucinodes orbonalis; assembly: GCA_019425675.1. Classification (NCBI taxonomy): domain Eukaryota; kingdom Metazoa; phylum Arthropoda; class Insecta; order Lepidoptera; family Crambidae; genus Leucinodes; species Leucinodes orbonalis. Next base: position 18,791 of record PQWD01001821.1, on the reverse strand, counting down.
GGAATTCATTAGCATGGCCTAGGGGGCGCAACAATGACTAAGGTATATTTGCCCTCGTATAAAAGTGTGTCGGACAGAGCGACTACGGTAACTGGCTGAAAACATATAAGTTATTTCTTTAATTTTATTTGAGTAAAACTGTGCGTGTATACAGGTATCTGGATATCCTCAATATTTCCACCGCCACAAAAAATATCTTTTGGTATATCTTGGTTTCTGTTTGATTCAGGGATGAGGGATGAAGAAGGAAACGAAGGAGATAAAAATATCTAAAATCAGGAAAAACCTTTATGAAGAAAACAATTACAGTAGGGGATATTAAATAATAATAATAAATATATTTTCAGTTAATATATGGTAAGCAGTTTCTTTAATAAGTTAAATCAGGATACCTCCTAGAACCCATGCTCAATGGTTTTATATTTTGCACATTTTAAACCATGCAAAATTCTGATCTTTTTATGCGAAGACTTCCAGTATTGGATCAATTAACCATTTTAAATGCAACCCAGTCGTCAAGAATTGTGAAGTGTAGTTTAAATGAGAAGAGTCATTTGCCGGTGATAAAATAAGCTTTTACTACTGTTTTTTAATTTATAAAAGATGTAAAAAATTCAATGCTTTGGGTTTATTAATTTTTTTACTTCATTGTAACTAACAATAGAAATTTCAACGAATAATCTTTTGATTACAAAATTGCAATCAATATTGAGAAAAAATATGCACCGACGACCAGCCTATTTACTTGATGGTAAGCAAAACCAAAATTATGTATACTAATTAGTTTCTGACGGAAACACAACAGATCTTCCTTATTATAATCATTATGACAATAATTTCATAAAACGAGCACAATACCTTAAGAAATTTATAGAAATTAATCGACATGCTCTGGCAATTTTAACAATTAAAACCCTTTAAATAACATTCAACGATTGTATTTAGTATTTTCTCTTATCTATTCACGTGCGTAAATAACTAACGGGTTTTCGCTGTATTATACGCTCTGCTAACAATATATTGTAAAGTTGAATTTATAGCACTCCATGCCATAAATTAAACTCCCTCACAAATTTACTTTCTCTCTCTCTTCAACTAACTGCAGTCCACTGCTGACATAGGTCTTCCCCATTTTGCGCCAGGTATCCCGGTCCTCCGCTTTCCTCATCCAGCCTCCACCAGCGCCCTTTCGCAATTCGGCGGTCTCCACTCCACAACTCGTCTGCTCCAACGGCCATCGGTTCTGCGACATACGTGATCACCACTTCAAACTGCTGGTCCGGCGGTTAGGTCCGTAACTCTAGTTCTCTTACGGATTTGACTAATTTACTACAGTTATTAATTAATAAATTATATATTTTTATGTGTTTAGGGTGTAATGAATCTTAGTTATCTTCTTTTATTTTTTTAGTATTTTCTAGTTGGATCTAAATTCAATTGTTATTAAATTAAATCAATTATAACCTCAATATTATAAGTATTAATGAATAATATAAATATACACGTTTACTATAGTATTATTTTTATATTTTAAAATATTATAGGGATTTTTTAAGATTCGATACGATTAAATTAACGAACGTCTGACTTAGTAATTGACAGTAAAGGGGTTAAACTCTAACGATGAACGACAAAACGATCGAGCTTATTTTGCTTCACTTCGATAAAATATTATACAAAGCGTAATTCTCTTATATTTAAGCCAAGTCAGTAAATCGTGAATTTGATTTTATTAATTAGGGACGCACCTTATACCTTTTAGTACCCTCATTATTCATAGGCGTTTGCTAAAATATAACATTTCTGCTCCTAAATAAAATCCATAAAGGCGCAGTTTTGTAAATTTTCTCTCTAAATATATTTATATCTTTTATTTAGGTACATAAAGAACCCTCAAAAATAAAAATACTTTATTTTTAGGTAATCACCAATTATTGTTCAATCGGACAGTAAATATGTCCATTTCCAGATTACCACCTATCACAATACCAAATTTATCAAAATCCGTTCAGTCATGTAATCGTAACAAACAGACAAAGTTACTTTACTATCTGGTATACATCTGGGATTTAAGAGTCCCATTACGTTACAACATTCCTATTAACTATAAACCAAACAATATCTCAAAGCCCCAAATATTATTGGTAACATATTCGAATCAATCTATCCGAGCCGATTATAACCGAGATATTGGTCTTTTGTGAACCTTCCGCATATAAATCTGCAGGGATTTTCTCCTATTTTTCTTCCATTGTATAACATTTGAAGATTTCCTTATTTTTCTATCCGATATTACGGTCATCGTGGTTAATATGAATCATAAAGGAACACAGACTCAATCGGTAGGTGATGAGCAAATAAAACGTATGTTTGATTGAACAGTGAACTTTTGGATGTTATTTTATATCATTAGTGAATGAGACGGTCAGTTTGCTCACCTGATGGTAAGTAATAACATTGACCATTTTATTAATAGTGTTATTCATTTCCTTCAACATTGCAGTGTTGAAGTAAATTAATTACAGTATGTAGTCTTCTTTTACATCAACACTGCCCTGCGCCTGTCGCCGGATACGACAGACTGTAAGGTCTCTCATAAATGCAAACACTCTTTTTTATGGGATGATATCTGGCACTGCGTCGGTACCTACCTAGACGACTCAGTAGCGAGTCTACCACCTAGTAAATGAATGTGACCTTAGGAAGACTAGCTATGATCAGTGCCTTCGTGGTCTTAGGCCTGTATTCTAAAATGATACTCAAGCGTTGATCTTTATTTAAAAAGATAAAAAGGGATAGGGCTTATACGATAAATAGCGGCATCCCTTTCAAACTCCACTTAAGTAAAGATCCACATTGAGTCTCGTTTTAGAATACGGGCCTTAAAGTCTGAGCGTTGAATTTGGATTGCTAGTTAGATTGCTGTTTGTCCGGAATTCATGGGTTCGAATCCTAGGAGAAGCCAAATAGTCAAAGCCACTTTGACGGACCTTTTTTCAGTTCAGTCAGGCTATTGCAGGCTGAATCACTATAATTGTCTTAAAGGAAAGATGCTTGTTTTTTCGGAGGGCAAATCATCATCAGCTCATTAAATCCCCACCAAGGGGTACGAGCCATATAGAGTGTATAGGTCTTAGTCACGCAGGCCTAGAACACGATGTTTTCCTTCACCTTAAGAGCGTCGGATAAACGTATATATATATATCGAAAATTCGAAAAGACTTCTGTACGTAGCGAGATGTGAACCTGCACCCTCCAAATCGGAAGGCAACCGTCCATACCATTAGGCCACCGACGAGGAGGCCGTAATGTTTACCGAGAACCAAATATCAGTCGCAACATATTTCATATTTCTTCACCGTAAGAGCATCAGATAACGTACATATATTTTCGAAAATTCGAAAACACCTAATACCTAACAACTTTTCAGTTATCAATTGACTAACTATCGGTCCTTTTAATATTATATTCGAACATGGTTACTATCAAACACAACACAACTATCAATACAAAGAGTAGAAGTTACAAAATATCGTATTTAAATTTCCCGTATATCTAAACACTGTATTTCAACCTGACAAAACTTATTTGGTAAGTATATCATGAAATATAATAGTATAGAGCGCCGGTGGTTCAATGGTGTGGACTGTTGCCCTACTACCGGGAGGGTTGAGGTTCAAATCCCGCACGTACCAATGTGTTTCGAATTTTCGAAAATGTATGTACGTTATCCGAAGCTCTTACGGTGAAGGAAAACATCGTGAGGAAACCTTCATGCACGCCTGCGAAGAGATTCGAAGGTTGTGAGTGAAGTCGTCCAATCCGCACTGGGCCCGCGTGGACGACTAAGGCCTAATACCCTATACGGGTAGGCTCGTGCCGATAGTTAATATAGCTGACTCTTTGCGGGAACATTTTTATTTTGTAAGTTTACAGGTCGGTCAGGACGCTCACCTGATGGTAAGTGATACGCCTAACCATGACAGAGCGGCATTGAAAGAAACCAACAACTGTTAGACAATTATTATCCTACATTCAATGCCGCATTGCACCCGAGACGACAGATGGTAGGTCAATTATACTCAGTAATTTCTCTAGCTACAGTGTCAGTACAGTGCTCATTCAGAAACACAAAAGTGCATAACACTGATGTGTCGGGAACAAGCGCAAGTATTGACAATAAAATAAACAGTCACGGTTTAATAGTTCGGCAATTCTGAATACACCTAATAGGAAACGACCCATTTGGTGTTGCGGTTGAGAGGTCGGCTGCAACACCAAGGGTTCCGGGTTCGATCCCCGGGCAGTACAAACATTTGTGTGCATGAACATGTCTGTTTGTAATGGTCTGGATGTTTTCTATGTATAATATGTATGTATTTACAAAAAAAATGCATATAAGTGTATTTATCGCTGTTTAGTACCCATAATACAGGCTGCAAGCTTAACTTGGGACTAGATGGCGTTGTGTGAATGTCAGTGGATATTTATTCTATTGCCACTGTCAATAATTACCAGCCTGAAAGCAGTGTATTATTAGCCGCATTTTCATGAAGCGTATAATTCAAAGCTCTTTGTTATTGTTCAAACTTTTAGCATCTTGCGAATGTATATTTGTAAATTTATAAATTTATTACGAGACGTTTCAAGTTATGAAATTCACGAAAATAAAGGCGTTAAATAATACAATTAATCTTTAGTATGGAATAAAAGTATAAATTGCCCAGACAATTTATAAATTTACAGTTCTTGTTATTTTCCGGTGGCATATGAATATACTCGTATGTAGCTAATTTATTCATTTGTTTCCCATTTTATTTTCTCAGTGACATTTAGGTATTGATCCTCGGAGATGGATTGTTCGAGCGTGATTCATTTGTCTTCTTCCAAGAGTCCAACAAAAAGGTTGATCGATGCTCGGCTGATAAACACCTGTTTTGGAGTTTTTTTTTCCACAGATAATTAATGGACAACTGTCGAAACCTCAATCACTTTGGAACAAACAACTTAATTGTTGTATAGAGGGGAAGAATGCCGCTTTTTGTGAATATTTGGCGGTTACTTAACAAGTTTGCTCAAAATCTTAAATATTAGAGATTAAGCACTGCAAAAGATATAAATAAATCCACTAACAGTATTTTAATGTAAAATGACATAAATTTTAGCTTATGTGTCGAGTAAGTGAAATTACTCGTAAGGTTGGAAGTATTACGGTGTCTAATATACTTTTTATATAGTAAGCCTTTTCAATGTTTTTTTTTTATTTTCACAGCACAGTTGTTTTTTTATTATTTTACCAGTACAGTTATTTGCAATTTCGCTGTCTGTCTTTCTCTTTAACCCGAAATGACAAAAAAATATGCAGGTGTGATCGAGGTACTCACAGACGATTTTTTTATGATCTTCTTTAAGTCGACATACTGTCATGTTTTGATGAAACAAAAATATTATTAGTACATAGAATATTAGTCACAAAAATCATATTTCCACTAATTACTTCGTTCTGAAGTTTTCTCCGAACAAATTTACATTTGACATAGTCGAACTTTATGGCGAAGGAAAACATCAAAGTAAACGTCGTAATCAAGGCGAAATGTACATCGCACCAATCGTTACCGGTCCACGCCGAGTTGCTTATTCAAACTAGTTTGCGAATTTCGAAATATTACAACGGAGCTCCACCTGTTCCACTACGCCTTTGACTGTGGTAACTTAATAAAACTTCTGAATGCAACCTTTGGTGGCACGAAGTTTCCGCGCCGGGCCAAAGATTGCCGTGATTTACACTCGCAACGAAGTGCGTCCCCGAAATTGAGTTGGACTCCGTGAAGGGGAGGGTTCGTCAAAATTTACTGGGACTATTCTTACAGAATGTTTGCTCACATATTTTAAATGACAAAGAAATTCAGTGTAATAACGACATTATGATCTTGCGTGGTCCAAAACTGTTCTGCTAGATTCTAGAAACTTCAAGCCTGGCTCGCTGTAGCCAGTAAGTACCTTTTGGTAATTCATAAATTTGTTCAGATAAGGTTTGCTTGTGTTCTGGATAATATTGTTAGTGTAAATTTTATTAAGCTTTATTATCTACTTGAGGCCTGCCCTCAGCAGTAAAACTTCCTATTCAACAAAGTTCTGTTGACACGCCAAAATGCACTAGAAACTGGCGTAATAGTTTACGTTTCGCTTACTAAGACCAGTAAACCTTCTTCAATAAATACAAGAATAAAGAAAAACATTTATTTTACTAAATGTGTTATTTAACTTAATGATCACAAAGTTGAAATTATTTCTATCAAAGTTTGCGCTACCAATTTTATTCGGTCTTCAGTCGTCATCACGTTAACGACCTACATTTGCATACGCAGCATATATTATTCGGAACTCCTTTTACCTTTGAAGATGATTTGAGAGTGTAAGCTGAAAATTCAGCTTGGATTGTAATTAGACAAATCACCGCATCCTCTACTAAAGTACCAACATGTTTTTAGTATTGGAATTTAAAACCAATTTGAATTATACATAAAGATTTTGTTGCATCTTTTCTTGGTTAGATACTCATACATTTCTTACTTGATACCTGAGTCGTGAGGAATGTGTACGCATAAAAAATATTCACTAAAAGGTAAGCAATAAAATGTATCACTCTCAACAAATAATGTAATTAGAGCTTTACAGAGCCAAGTAATGACAAAAATATTAAGGCTGACTTTTGAATTACATTTTGTAAAGGAAATTTAATCGTGACTATGCAAGATTGTCGAGCCCACAACATTTTCAAGTTAAATTACATTCAAATCCGCTAATAATTTTACGAGTAAATTTGTTGTTCCACGATGAAGCCTAAAATTACAATTTGTAGAATTAAGCTGTGTGCAAATTAAATAGCATGGCTTAAGGGCAGATTATTCCATTCAACATATAAATTAAAATATACGAGTACAATGATTTTCTGAATAACAATTCTGAAATTTATAAAGGTTCTAGAAAACTTAAGACTAAATGATTTTTGTTGATTCATACTCAAATATGGGCTTTTAAACTCACAGATGGCCCACCTCTAATAAGTAGCAACTAACTTACACACTAGCACTCTTATGACCTAACGGTTAAGAATTGGAAAAGTTCCGGCTTCGTTAACGTACAGTACTATTTATGCTCTCTTGCTCTTTAACCTATCGTAGTCCACGGCTGGACATAGGTCTCTCACATTTTGCGCCACATATCCAGTCCTCCGCATTTCTCATCCAGCCCCCACCAGCGACATTTTGCAAGTCGTCCGATCATCGGGCCGAAGGGCGTCCGCTACGCTTGCCAAGACGCGGTCTCCACTCCAGAACTCGTTTGCTGCAACGGCTCTCGGTTTTACGTGAACGGCTCACTGTTAATTAATAAACTGTTAGTTATTTTAACAACAGTGGTAAGGGTAAGATAGTGAAATAGGTCGGCAAAATGTAGCTCAAAAATATCCGAAAACCGGAACCCGGTACGTAAAACGCGGCACGTTAGCACGTAGCGAGATAAACCGTTACTGGCACACGGTTATCATGGGTGGACGCGTAATCCTTTTAACACGGATTGTCAACCATTTTAAACGCTATCATGCATGTGTTTTCGGGGTTTGCTCACTAGAAATTGTTTCATTGCTACAATTTACTAGTTGGTAGAATCTGTGACAGATATTGTTCCGTGAAACATGAGTGTTTGCAAACGTCTTCCGGTCCGATGGACCGACGACTTGCGAAAGGCCGCTGGTGGAGGCTGGATGAGAAAAGCGGAGGACAGGGATATCAGGCGCAAAATGGGGGAGACCTCTGGCAACAAGACTGCGAAAGGTTGTCAGGCGAATGCACCAATGAGGGAGTCTACATACTTCAAACTATCGTTTTGATATTCCACATACCTACCGAATAATATTGTAATTTTTTAATTTCAAAAAATGCATTGAATGGGTATGCGTTGATGATGTAATTTCGTGACGTCATAATAATCCCATCGATGAATAGAAATTAGTCGTTTAAACGAGGGTCATATGACGAAAGTCTTTGACCACTAACCAGTTGCCAGTTATGACATACGACGCGAAACGTTTACACTCACTAAATTTAAATTTGAGGAAGGTGGCTTGTTAGTTGCAGGCTGTTTGACACTTAACGCAGCTTCGTTTTCAAAATAGCTGATCACATAAAAATCATAAAAATCCTGGCTTACCCATGAACTGTCAAACAAAGTATACCACAAACTAGGCAGCCATTCCCCGAACTTTATAAACAAAAATAAACTGTTTTATGAGCATTGCTCTTAAGAGAATCTTCTGAAAAAGATTTTCAATACTATCAAGATAAATAATACCTATCAGCAAACCCTAAAGCTTAGTTACAAATGTTCATTCATAACCAATATTGAAAACATTTTAATAAATTTGCTTATTTTAATAAATTTGACCGACTTCGACACCATTACATAAATTTCATACAATGCTCGTGGAAAATTAATTGTCCTATTGTTATAATACAATAATCTAACCACACAATCAATCACGATTTTGCAAATACAGAAACGTGCTACAATTGATCCCGTGATATCGGGAGCAACACAATTCGCAGATAGTTATTTCATCAGAACTCGGCTTTAATGTGCGGTTTTATATGCAAAAATAATGTTAGGTCACCTTTTGTTGTACGTATTTTTAACATTGGTCATTGAATTCATTAGCAGGTATTGAAACTGATCATTAGTTTAAAGTCAATTGGGTTTTAGACTATGTGAACAGAACTAAGAAATAATTGTTCACTTCAAATGATTAAATTATAAACATATGTTATTTTTCTTCAAAAAATAACTGCCTCGTGGGATTTTCTGGGTTTGCCATTATTACTTCACTGATTGTGAAACTTGGATCGCCCATTAAAATGTTTCAACAAAAATTTTTATTTTGTTTCAAATATATTTTCCATTTGCTTTTTTAATTGAATTGCCATGTTTGATTTATAAGGTCTCGTTCAATCGGGTTCTATAATGTCTTATAGAAAAACTAGAAGTTAATTAAATATTATGTAGAACTTGTTAATGACTATCAATTGCTACGTATACCAATTACTGAAGTTATTTTTTTCTGGAGTTATTTTGTTTTATATAGTTTTTGTACATTCTTAATTATGTTTGCCGTTATTAAATTTCTACAAGAATATTCATTCATAATTGTGTAAGCACTTCAAGTATGTTCTATGCAATTACGTAAAAAAACTGCTTGTTGATTATCTAAAATTAATTATAACAGAAGAACCTACCTGAATGATCGCACCCCTGCTTTCTAGAATTTTTATAAATGATGTGATTGTTTCCAAAATTATTTGCAGATGATACATCATTTATAAAATAATAAACTTTAGATGACTATTAAGATTTACAAAAAGTAATAATAAGCATAATATATGCAATACCTAAACGAATAGCTTTCGCTATTTTCTGCCTAATGCTGTATCCATTCCAGAACTTGTCTGCTTTAACGGTCATACCTACATTGCATTCTATGCATTCAGGTGTTGCAAATTTATATAATAAATCTACTCTCAGACCTACGCCGCTCCAAATACACTATGGGTCCGAACAGTTCCAATTGGAACTTCAAAATCGATTCGACTCGCTGGAAACCACTGGCGACGTGGACGAGATAACCGACAACGTGGTGAAGGGGTGTGTACACTGGGTCGCAGGCATTTCCCGCCGATGAAACGAGCTAAGTCGTCCAAACTTTCTCCCGAAACCCTGGATTTGATGCGGCTGAGACGCGAGATGCCATCTGCTGCTGTTGCTTCGCCGAATATCAGGCTCTCTCCAAGCGGATACGAAAACTCGTTCGCAGGGACCTCCGCTGTTTCAATACAAGGTTCATTAAGGACCTTATTGAACAGAACAGGGGGCCCAAAGTTTTCCAAAAACCACTTGGGAAGAGCCATCTGGTTAAGCTTAAGACAGCAGATGGGCAATTACTTGCGACTCGCCCACAGATCCTGGAAGAGGTTGAGAAATTCTATGGACGACTGTATTCATCGAGCGCTCATCAGCCACAGACCGAGGACACCGAAGATCCACGTGCCCCACTAAGGCGCCATTATACGCAGGATATCCCGGATGTTGACGTTAGCGAGATTAGTGCAGCACTGGAGCAACTTAGGAATGGGAGGGCCCCGGGGGATGACGGTATTACGACAGAGCTCCTAAAAGCCGGTGGACAGCCCGTCCTTAGGGCATTAGTTGAGCTCTTTAATGCCGTCATCACCAAGGAACTACACCAGAGGCGTGGTCCAGAAGCGTTGTCGTCTTATTCTTCAAGAAGGGTGACAAAACTCTCTTGAAGAATTACAGACCGATAGCGCTTCTGAGCCACGTCTATAAGTTGTTTTCCAGAGTTGTAGCGAACCGTCTCGCCATAAGACTTGACGAATTCCAACCACCGGAGCAGGCTGGGTTTCGAAAAGGCTACAGCACCGTGGACCACATCCATACTGTTCGGCAGCTTATACAGAAGACCGAAGAGTATAACCAGCCGCTGTGTATGGCATTTGTGGACTACGAGAAAGCCTTCGACTCCGTCGAAACCTGGGCTGTTCTGGAGGCTCTGCAGCGATGCGGTATCGACTGGCGATATATCGAGGTGATGAAGTGTCTCTCCAACGCAGCGACGATGACCGTTCAGATCCAAGACCAGCGGACAAGACCCATCCAATTGCGTCGTGGTGTGAGACAGGGGGATGTATATCCCCGAAACTGTTCACAAACGCATTGGAGGATGTCTTCAAGACCCTGGACTGGTCTGAACGAGGCGTCAACGTCAATGGAGAGTTATTTCTCATCTTCGTTTGCTGACGATATCGTCATCGTGGCAGAGTCATCGGAAGAGCTTGCGGAGATGCTGAACAGCCTAATGAATCTTCCCGACGAGTTGGGCTTGGCATGAATTTGGACAAGACGAAAGTCATGTTCAACAGTCGTGTCATGCCACAACCGATATGCGTCGATGGCGTCCGTCTCGAGGTTGTGCAGGAGTATATCTACCTGGGCCAAACCATCCAACTTGGCCGGCATAACTTCGAGAGGAGGCTAGTAGGAGGATTCAGTTGGGCTGGGCGGCATTCGGTAAGCTACGTCATGTCTAACGTCAACTATTCCGCAATGCTTAAAGACGAAAGTCTTTGAGCAATGCGTCCTACCCGTGCTAACATACGCAGCTGAGACATGGACACTGACTGCGGGATTGGTTCACAAGTTCAAAGTCACTCAACGCGCAATGGAGCGAGCTATGCTTGGAGTCTCTCTTAGGGATAAGATCAGAAATGATTTAATCCGTAAGAGAACTAAAGTTACCGACATAGCCCGCCGGATCAGCAAGTTGAAGTGGCAGTGGGCTGGTCACGTATGTCGCAGAACCGATGGCCGTTGGAGCAGACGAGTTCTGGAGTGGAGACCGCGTCTTGGCAAGCGTAGCGTAGGACGCCCTCCGGCCCGATGGACCGACGACTTGCGAAAGGTCGCTGGTGGAGCTGGATGAGAAAGCGGAGGACCGGGATATCTGGCGCAAATGGGGGAGACCTATGTCCAGCAGTGGACTGCGATAGGTTGAAGAGAGAGAGAGAGAAATTTAATAGTGGTCAAATCATTGCAATATCAGGTGAGGAGTTTATTCGTTTTCTCCTAAGTAAACAAAATATCCCTATAAGGCAGAAATATCTAAATTACTATTATATAAAATTGCAAACATAGTTGCATGAATATTTTTGCTAAAGGCATAAAGCTAGTTTAATTTAAATAAAATGAAGCGTATAAATTCACGCTGTTTGCGAAACGAGTATTTTAACGATCAAACGCTAAATTGGATGGGAGGATGGCTTCACATCTTGGGGATATATATTTAATTTTCAACAATGTTGCAATTTAGAATATTCTGGAATACGTGTCGCGGTTATGAAACTTAAAAATACGGTAATTTAGTTATGAATGTCAGTTAGTAGTACTAAATGGAAGTTAATGTGGAAAATACCCATATTTTGTTCAAGGACTGATAACCGTTGGAACCGTTGGATAAGTTTTGGCGAGCGTAGCATAGTGCACCATGTAGTTAGGTAGACTTACATAAAATGACACCTCGAAGCAGTCCATGGTGAAGGCTATGGAAGAAGAATATCGTTCCGTGAAATAAGAGTGCTATGCACTTTTGTGTTTTGGGGTATGGGTACTGTAGCTAGTGAAAAAACCGGGTATATGGGACCTAACGTCTGTAGTCTCGAGTGACGGCCGCAGTGCGGCATTCACGGAAAATCATTACTGTTTATCAGTTGTTGATTTCCTCTGATGCCGCTCTGACATGACGTCTACGCCTGACGTATCACTTACTATCCGGTGAACGTCCTGACCGTCATGTTCACTTCGAAACATTAAAAAATTAATGAATTCTTGCAAACCTTACTTTCTTTATATTCCTTCGCGCAGCAGTTAAGTAGTATAAAGTATATATTATTTTATTTGTGGTAGTATACAGTCCCTTTCTCTGTTCCCGTCTGATTCTCTGTAACCCTGTCTCTTTACCCTGTTGCAGTCAACTACTGGACATAGGTATTCCCATTTTGCACCAGATATTCCAATCCTCCACTTTCCTCATCCATCTTCTACCAGCGACCTTCACAAGTCGTCGTACCATTGGGTTTAAAGGGCTTTAAGCTACGCTTGCAAAAAGCGGTCTCGCGTCCTAATTATAATTACAATTATTGAAGTAAAATAAGTCAGGAAAATGTATCTTGATTTTCACATTTCGTATAGTAAACCATTAAAGTATGTATGCTTTACTTATTTGACAGAATTGAGTTTAACATCGATGGAAACAGGGAAGATGTTATTAACATTATATTAACCGAAATCTAAATTGTTTAGGCAAGGCAACAGTTAACATCGGTTTTTGCCAATATCTAATATTAGTTAGTAAGTAGGTACTGTTGTAGTCAATATCTTATATTAATCTTGTCGAAATTATTAAGTTTTAGTATTGATATTGGGAGAACTACGAATAATTAAATCAGAAACACGAGTTTCAACACAATTTTATTGTTTCATTACAATGTCAGCCTTGCTTTTATAAATATATCATACATTATTACACCACAAACATCATTCAATTTCGAGTACAAATTCCGTAAAAATTCAATTTTTCACCATTAATCAATCATGCTGATATGAGAAAATAATTTATTTATAATACAGTGGTAACATGAAATACAATTCCAATAATAAGAAGTATAACATCCGAAACGGATCAATGTTTCACAATAACGATCATAACATCCTTAGATGATTGTCTGTGGAGCTACAATCGCTTTTCTCGTACTGTCATTGACGCGACAGTCCCAAGTTGTTGGCTAATTGCGAACATCTGGACACAACCTCGTCTTGTAAAAGGCTGAACGACATAGCTATAAGTATGAGCCCAAAGACAAGATACGCGCAGCATGCTACCATTTGTATGTACTCTGTTTTAGAAGTATCCGCACTGTGTTTGTTTGTGAGGAAGCTTGTTGGCACGAAGTCACCGAAGCCTATCGTGGCGAGGGCTATGAAACAGAAGTACGCGGCATCGAGGAAGCTCCAGTTCTCCCAGGCTGAGAAGATGGCAGCACCAGCGCAGACGTAGGCTAGTAGGAGAAACAGCACTATTCCGGCGGGAACGTGACAATGTTCGGTATGTGCATGATGCTGAACACTGGTGGATGCACTACTGCTGGGCACGGCACAGCTCTTCTTGTGGGTGTCCTCGTTCCAAATCAAAGGCACTCTTGAGGGTGTGTCGTGGGGGCATATCCTGCAAATAAAAGCACTTCTGAATTTCCTATTTTGTGGTAATACTTAAAAAGACCACCAATCCCCACCAATTTGCACAGTGCCCAAGGTGGGCTGCGGTTTACTTCCGATAGCTATGCCGTGTGGGAAAGCCAGTGAACCTGCACAGGACATTATAGGCTGATGATGATGAGTTAAAATAAAGATAAGTACTAGAAAAGACTAAGCATTAAAGATGATTGCATTGAGCATATAGTGGATTTCCACATAATTATTTTATTTTAAGCACATCGGATCTTTTTGGCAATATCAAATAGAAATGCTTAAAGTTTTGAGCGTGCTTGTATATTGTCATATATCATGTCATGTCATATCTTCCAGACAAATTTTCTGCCACGCCGACAGGCGCCTAGTTGTAGCCTCGCAGATGACTGATATAGCCAATGTGTGCAGTAAATGTGCGCCCAAAGGTACTGCTTGTATATTTATTAACTTACACATCATCAGGATCCTCAGAATCATCAGGTCTCTTGACTCCTGTTCAATGGTATTTCTCCGCACTCCTCTGCAAACTGCTCTATAACAGGCCCCTGGGTCTTTGTAAAGTCCCCCTCCCTCTCCCTCGGCCTGGGCCATGAACTGTGGCCAGGCACTTCATGCTGCCAACTGTCTTCTTGCGATCTAACGTTTGAGTTTGAAGGGCTGACGATGTGTGTGGTTCTGTTAAAGAATACAATCTTTAGAATGAAGGTAAGTGGTGGAAATCAACATTCAAAGCGTAGCGTAAGCGCGGATTTTATCTACTGCTTTTTATTTTACAAACTTATTGTGAAATGAATTTGTTTTTGTTACTATAAACCAATTTTTACAGCTGTCCATTTAATTATCATTGATCAGATAATATACAATTATTCGACTACGTATGTTAAAATCATTACTATAATTGAATCATTCATTTTGGCTAGTTTTTAAAAATTCAGAAAACGGTATTTATTCAAAATTATGCTGTAAACTCTCTCGAAATTAAGTTACGCACACAAAGCTGACTTATTACTATAATTTTGAATAATGTAGAAAACATTTCACTACCTTTCATAATTTCATAAATACTTAAAGCCTAACTTTGAGGGCAATTATGGTAAATTTAAAACAATTAGTATATGTTTTCATTAGGTATTTGTATCAATTTAACCACGTGATTTTTCTAATGAATAACAAAGCCACAAAACAAAAGCTCACCATCAGCCAAGGCACTGCGCTTGATACGACCTAGCGTGGCCGCGCGGGGGCCTGGCGAGGCCCGTTCAAATACTTGCGAATATTGACCTCTGTCCCCTGCGCGCGCCCTCACTGTACCGGGCGACCTGTTTGTACGGGGCGGAAACGAAGTGTACTGGTTGTTCTCGGTAGGCTGCGGTAGGAGACGTTGCTGTTCATGCAACTGCAGGTGGTTCTCCAGCTGTTGGAATAAGCATTGTTATTAGTATTTAGAAGATAATTTTGTTCTGGGTCAAATGGTAGGAAATTGTTTATGTCATTATCCCTTTGAATGCTAGAAACCCAGGCACAGTAGAAAATCTATTGTTTCTGACGCCTTTAGGTGATACTGGCGTTAAGTGAATTAGTAAATGATACGTTGGAGCAGACGACTTCTGGAGTGAGACCGCGTCTTGGCAAGCGTAGTGTAGGACGCCCTCCGGCCCGATGGACCGACGACATGCGAAAGGTCGCTGGTGGAAGCTGGATGAAAAGCGGAGGACCGGGATGCCTGGCGCAAAATAGGGAAGACCTATTTCCAGCAGTGGACTGTGATAGGTTGAAGAGAAGAGACGCCTGATCATGACATCTGCAGTGTTAAGGGAAGTTAATATAGTCATAATTTTTCATCAAACTGCCCTGTGCCCGTCATCCGAGACGACAGATGTAACATCTCTTATACCAGGTTTTTTTTCTAACTACAGGTTAGTTTTGAAACACAAAATGGAAATAAATGTAAGTACAATATATTCCTATTTTATAAGATACATTTGGTGTAGGGCGCACTATATACGCAAGGTGCAGTAACTGTTTATCAGTTGTTGGTCTCAATCAATGCCTCTCTGTTATGGTCAAGCGTACACTTACCATAAGGTGAGCGTCCTGACCGTCATGTACACTTGGCAACATAAAAAAAGTATTTTTATTTTGATATCTTTACTTCCACCATTGAATCCAATCAACAGCGTATAAAGTCCTACAGCTTTCCTGTAAAGCTGTGTTATGGAGAGATTGTATCATGAAAATTTTCAAAATAAAGAATCAAGTTAAAACTGCATGTGAAATTTTGAATTTTCAATCCGGTATAGTTAAATTTAAAGCTCGTGCTATGAAATGCATGAAAACTATGTAAAATTATATTTACATAGTTACATAGAATTGAAATATTTTTGGAATAGCGCCAATTGAGCATGTAAATTATTAATGATGTGCATCGCGATTTTATCAGTATTCGGAGTAATATTTGTATAAAAGCTATTGGCAGGGGAATTGAGTATGATGATTTAATCAATATTTATAAATAAACAATGACCCATTAAACGTCTGCCCAGGTATTGTTCTAAACGTTTATAAAATAATATATTTATTCATTAACTGATAGAAAGTAACTTACTATGTATTGCAAAGCAGATACATAACAAAACATATGTACTCAGTACGTATATTACCAGGTTCAGAGGGCTTAAAACGGGTACAAAATTGTGGCGAAACCCATTTTGCAATTTACAAAATAATAAAAAAATCACATTTCTTAATAAAAAGACTGAATATAGGAATTAGGTTTTGACAGATAAGGTTCAAATCTGAATCGAATTCGGATCCGGTATTTTAATTAAATAATAAAGTAACCTGACCTCGCCTTCTTTCCGCCACGTGTTAGGTACTTTGCCCTTTGTAGCCCTGAGCCAAGTCAACCGTGCTAATCGCGCCAAGGAAGCACCCAGACCGGCTAAGCACGCCAATGTTAAAGGCACACCGGCCGCCGCGTAAGCTACTGTCGCTGCTCTGCCAGCCGCCGTACGTGGTGATACGTTTCCATAACCTGAAATGGTTTGATGTGTTATTCTTTAAAATGTTCATTATTGTATTCTTAATAAGAATTTGAAAGACACGCTTCTATATCTAGTAATCATAGTATAACCTGAAAACTGCTTCCACGGTTTGATACCTAGATCTAAGGATGCAGATCCAATGATTTGATTATAAAGTTCCTAAAATCTCCTGATTTAAATAAGCAATAATGTAGAGTTACGGGCCCTTTAAAGTCTTGACTGTTGTATTTGACGGTTGTAGCCACGTCACATGTAACTTTTGCACTATCATCTTTATTATCATTACTAGTAGAAATATGGAAAACATTTATATTTATTATTCGAAGACATTGCCAATTTTATATTTTTAAATAGCTTTACAAAATCATCACAAATATAGAATACTCGGTATATTGTTGTCTAAAATTTTTACATGATGTTGAGTAACAACTACATGGTTCACGACAACAAGTTGAAGTAACATTCGAATGGGTCTAGTTCCAAATAAAGCACTTTAAACCCATTATAGGTGTTCAAAACTGAGCGCCTCAGCAAAAGATTCCAAAGTTAATTTAAATGATCTGACTTTATTTTAATATGGTAATCGATTCAATCTTTAATCCAGTGCTGGACGTAGCCTCTATGAAAAGGACGTCATCTACTAGCGGTAGTACTATAACGTACCTATTGTAGTAATTAAAGTGATACAATAAATAAGGGATCCAGAGAAAGTCCATTTGGATTCAAGCGCCAGTTCGGGAGGTGCTTCAGGAGACTGCCTTGCTGCCGCCACTATAGATGACTCGAATTTCCTCAGCTGTTCGTGGACCAGACGTGTCCAGTTTCTCTCGTAGAGGACATTCAGCCGTTCTGTAACAACAAAAAGATTGTATTTAAGATTAGGAAATGAATTTGACATAACAGGTAGTAAGGGTGTTTTAATTTTTTGTTTTTAACATTTAGGTTTGTTAGTATCTGTCATGGTCAGGCGTTCAGGCGTATCACTTTCCACCAGGTAAGGGCACTAAAAAAAAAGAAAAAAATGACCTGAATAACCTAGAACTTACACGTTTTCGTTTTCATGTAAATTTCTTAATTTTAACATATAAATTTAGTTGAACAATTAGCAATAAGTATTAATAAGTTAACAATAAACGCCATTGTTGGATTTTACACCGTATCATTCACTACACGGTAACAAGATAGTTTTCAAAAATTCGTAGACAGTGCACCATGATTGTGTCCATTAGAATCTGTACACACAGTTTCATACTAGTTGCCCTTAAATCAGCAAACCTAATATTAAAACTACAGAGCGCCAAAATATTATAAACAGCACATCATTATATATAACTGATCTATGTTCAAAATTTTGTTAATCGTGTATAATAATCGCAATGCCCATTAAAGTCTGCAACAAGATCCCTTCAAAGATCCCATTATAATTTCGATGAGCTGACACTCAAATTAATGGGGGACGCAATCACAGCCTCTGTTTAGTTTAATCAAAGTGTTAAGAGTCTTTTGACTTTTAAAGGGCTAATCCTTTTCATCGACGATTATTGCTAACCTTAATTGAAAAGTAGTCGATTTTAAAATTAAAAGGTATCAAGTTCGCAAGACACAATATATATACAAAATATAAGTCTATATGAATTAGTTTTTATTATATTACTTGGAAACATAATTATAACAATAATACCTAGGCAATGAATCATAAATATTTTTTTAAGATACCTAAGACATCAGCAGTTTAATAGAAGGTTCTATACAGATAAACAACAAAAATGCTGATATGAAAATAGCAATAGAATCTGAAATTGTATTCTTACTTAATTTTGTTGAAAGTAAGCACGTTATAGTCAGACAGCGTATGGTGCGTATTCCGTCTGCACT
>PQWD01001820.1:0-29109 GCA_019425675.1 Leucinodes orbonalis | reverse complement strand
AGACCTGGGGATAAGAGATTCCGGAACCTACCAAATACGGTATCTGTTACGTCCATATACTTATCTTCCGTAAGGCCGGACGCGGCCCGATTCCACTTTATAGAACATTATCGCACTATTCTCTAGGTGGGCAATAATGCATTTTAGTCATAGATACAGTGTATTGTGTTTCTTAACAAACATTAGATGCAAGCGAATTCACCTGACAATCGTTTGCTAGTAACATCATTGTTATGCATTTGTTTGTAAAATATTAGTTCCATCATCAGTTATTGATACCGATATTGATATCGTTATTTGTTTTATCTCATGACCATTTAAATGTATAGTATTTAGTTTTGAATTCTTTCCTTTTTATTATATAAAATCATCATCGACATTTATTACAATGTAATGTAAATATGATTTATTCTTTTACATTTCAGAAATACCCAAGGGTATAATGGCGACATGAAAGGCAGACACATAAACTCGGGGGATGAAGATGATTTAGATATAAGCAGTAAGTTCATTCGTGATAAGCTTTTTATGTATCAATGCCTATGCATACGTAACAAAAATGATCTACTGTTATATTAATACTTAGATTTTGTATTATAGAGAAATATATTTTAAAGACATCAACACATATAATTTGGTCACTGCTTAATATTTCAAACGCACATTAATAAGATTGATTATCCAATGATTTTTACAAATCTAAAACAATGATAATGATGACGCAAGGTATTAAATTCCTTATCGTGTTTTAAATCGCTCGTCATCTTATGATTATACACAACAATAGGTTCTAATCTAATTTGATTTTTTATTGATTCCAGCAGCTTGAACCTCGTAAATTCAACATTTTTAATTACTTCTGTGTGTTATAAATACAAATTGAAAGCAGCATCTTCTTAAAATAGCGCACGCAACCTCTTTGTTATACAAAACTACGATGAAAATAACTTTAGTGGTTTTTGACATATCTCAAATTTGACAGTGATAACGTTGTTTATGTACTATTTTGTACAGCCGTATTGAGTTTATTATGAGCACTGATAATAAAATTATAGGTATGTTCAGGCACAAGCATCGAAATTAGCTATAACATTTATCTACATGGGTCAAATTTGTGGTTACCGTAACGTTAGCCCTTTAGGTAATCCCATTTATATACTTGTTTACTTGTAGCAACGAGTGGAAAAAGTAAAGTTTACGATTATTCGTTTCACAATAAAATAGAGGTTTATTGATGTTGTTTGCTGAATGTGTAGGTAGATCGTAAACAAGGTATTATTGTAAATGCGCAAATCGACTTGAGATGCTAGTACAATGAAAATATAATAGTTATTTGTTTGTTCGGTGGCGTGAGTGCCTTATATAATAATCGCTGTGAGTAATGCTCTTACATATACGTCTACGATTTTAAATGGTTATGATCTAGAGTCGTAAATAAGCAATGTAACAAAGAATTGTTACATAGCATTCAAGTTATTCATTTGTTCTTCCTTATTCGTGTATTTAAATTAATTTGATTGAACAGCTTATTGCGATTAATATTTACATAATGTACTGGCGTGTATCAATAATGCCTTCAAACGACACCTGTTCGAATTTATATAAAGGTCACGATTTCGGAAAAAGAAAATATATGAACGGAGTTTCGCTAACATCAAAAGTGTGTTGATATCCGGCCAGTTTTTGTATGGAAAGCCCATTGGCCACAAAATATGAAGACAACTTTATGCCATCTGTCAACAGAGTCATAGATTATGGTAGGATAAAATCTAAAAAAGAGCGTGGCCTGTGTTGCAAAACCACAGTGAACAAGAAGAAAACAATCCAGAAATTACGTACCATAGGTAAGTGAACAACTCGATAAATTTTTTTTGGTTAAAACACTAAAATTAATACAAAAATATTTGTCAAATTACATCGTAGACAGCAGCTGTCACTTTGGAGACACATCTTATGTATTAATGACAGTTCGTCCGTATTTTTATGCGTCCATATCCTTAAACTAGAAATATGTAATCGAATTGTTCATTTTACCTACGCAAAGTAATTCCTGTTTTTTCTCTTTTTATCACTACGGTTTTTTTAAGCACCGTTTTACCACGCAACTTCTTTGCACTTTATTTCTCGTCTCTGTTGACAGATCCGAGTCAAATGTCTTAATATTTGTTGCTTTCCATATGCAGCTGAGACATAGACTAAGGAATTACAATTATTAATTATTACTAAACCGCGTGACAATTGTTCGATGTTGGTATCAAAAGTGGTTGATATCGCGGCTGATATCCATCTGCTACCCGCCACCTTAACCAGGTCATCCGTCCATCTGGTTAGAGGTTGGCCTACGCTTTGCTTTCCCTTACGTGGACTGACGGATTCGCCGCTTGTTACATGTTACGACGACATGCATATTGCCGAATAGCAATATGGACACGGCACATAATGCGTAGAACCGATAGCCGACGGGGCGGAAAGGTTCTCGAGTGGCGTCCACGTAACGGAAAACGAAGCGTAGGCCGACCCCCAACCAGATGGACGGATGACCTGGTTAAGGTGGCGGGTAGCAGATGGATGTCAACTGCTAGGGATCGGCCCGCGTGGAAATCATAAAGGAGGCCTTTGTTCAGCAGTGGTCATTTTAGGCTGTGATGATGATGAAAAAGTGCTAGATGTAGCCACAAAGGGCTAAGGTGGGATCGTTTTTGTAGCGCGCGGCACGTGGTCGTCGGGCGAGGCGTCCCCGGGCGTGTCGGACGAGGAGTGCGGCAGCGGCGGCGCGGGCGAGACGCCGGCGGCGCTGGTGGCGCGCGTGCGGGCGCTGCGCCGCCGCGGACTCCTCGCCGAGTACGACGACATACGCGCGCGCCCGCCGCACGGCACCTTCCACCATGCCAAGTCAGTGCTCTCGTATCACTACATGTTTAAAACGCGTGTTGCTATCACTCGCCCTATGTATGCTTAACCCTTTGACCGCGAATAACGTCTTAAAACGCCAAACACAATAGATTTTCTATTGATTTCTAATAATAACGTAAATATTATAAAAATATTTGTCATTTTTCCATTTGACTGCAAGGATTCTTTTATCAGCATACTTGCAGTCAAATGAAGAAGAATGGAAGAAACACTAAATACCCTTCCAAAATTTAACCCTCTGATCACATAACACTTTACATTAAGTATACAATGACCTATTACTATCTTTGTTGTCACATCAGCTCATTATACGTCTCTACATCGAGAGGCACGAGCTTACCCGTATAGGATGTATAGGCCGTAGTCATCCACGTGGGCCCAGTACGGTATGGCTGACATTACGCACAACACATGAAATTCTTCTTAGGTTTGGGCAGTTTTCCTCACGATGTTTTCCTTCACCGTAAGGGCGTTGGATGAACGTACATATAATTTATAAAATTCGGATAGACACGTACCACGTGGTGGGATTTGTACCTTGCCCTCCAGATCGGAATCATTGTATTAAGGACTAAATATCTAATGACGTGATTAAAATATTCCAGATTGCCGAGCAACCTAGCCAAGAACCGGTATACGGACGTACTTTGCTACGACCACTCGCGTGTTCTGCTCTCGCAGACGGACCCGGACGACCCCACCACCGACTATATCAATGCCAACTACGTTGATGGTTATAAACAGAAAAATGCATTCATTTGCACGCAAGGTAGGTACCATAACTTTAAGAATAATCCACCTACTTCTGCTCATAAATAAAATAAAATAAATATCCACTGACATTCACACAGCGCCATCTAGCCCCAAGTTAAGCGTGAAGCCTGTATTATGGGTACTAAACAACGGATAAATATACTTAAATACATTTTTTTTTTCTTCATCGCTCATGATTAAATAAAAACTAACTTAAATTGAATAAAAACCGAAAGTATTTTTAAAAAGTTTACTTCGACGATTTGGTAACCTTGCATTATATATACAATCGAGTTTTATTTTAATAATTAGCAAGTTTTTTTTGTAAATTTCCATCGTATTTTGTTAATTTTATATTTTAATATAATGGAAGCCTGGGAGCAGTAGCCGACTTCTCAACTGTTACACAGCGCCATCTAGCCCGAATTTTAGGTAGCAGCTTGTAGTATGGGTACTAATAAACAACAGTTAAACATAATTTTTATTCTTTGTTTTACAAATGTTTATTTTATATAGAAATCCCAAAAAATACAGATTTAAGGAATTTGTATACTAACAATATTATGGACGAAGACTGAAGTAAACATATTTATTTATTTATTTTATTTATACTGCGAGGGTTGACGCTTCATGTAATACACTACAAAATTCAACATAATCCTAAAGTCATATAGACTACATAGTACGGTTTCTATCAACAGGCCCCCTACCAAAGACGTTCGGCGACTTCTGGCGCATGGTGTGGGAACAAGGTACTCTGGTAGTGGTGATGACGACTCGCGCCGTGGAGCGAGGTCGCGTCAAATGCGGCCAGTACTGGCCCGTGAACGTAGGATCCAGCGTCACACACGGTGGTTACACCATCACCAATGACCACGTCGATACCAAGGACGACTACACCATCACGCATCTCACCATCACCGATCTACGGGTAAGTGACACTTGGGCTCTGAAGCATGAATAGCCTAAAATGATCGTTTTAGTTCAACATTTATAATGCGTACGGCATAAGAGTGGAACTCTACCTGCTTGGGTGTTCCCCGATTACTATAATCTGGACATGTTCAAGGAAAGAGTGAACAGGCTGTTCCTAGATAGGCATGATTCAGCTTCGGCATCATCGCTTAACATCAGGTGAGACGGCGGCCAAATGTCTAAATTAGTAAAAAAAAAGTCCCACCGCTCAGCATAGCTACTTATGGAAAAATTGGGCAATAACCCACTACCATCATCATCCCTACAGCTTAAAATGTACATTTTTGAACGAAGGCATCCCGTAATAATTTCCACATGGACCGATACCTAGATTTATAATAATAAAATGATGTTGCAATGTCCAATCGCTGTCCAGTACCGCGCTCAGTCCACGCGACGACTTAACGAAGTGCTTAATAAACACATAGTATATATACATTTTACTGCGGATGAATATCTAATGCCGCGGTGAAGTTGCGTCAAAATAGTATTTTTTTTCGAAGTGACTACTGCTTTTGGCCACTGATGGCCTTTACAGCTTCACCGGGCAATGCACGTCAAACTAGTAAATTTTGTATATTACGTAACAGTAACAATAGAATTATGAAATATTGAACAATGACATGAGTGTAAACAAAATACAATAATATCCGCCGTATCACCGCCACCGCAAAAGGTAAAAGGTACCTAAAAATTAATTCTTCTTTCGTGAATCGTATTATACCTAAAATTACACGTGTGTTTGCAGACGGAGCAGTCGCGTCGAGTATGGCACGGACAGTACACGCGCTGGGCCGACTACGGAGTGCCGGGTGGTGGTCGCGCGTTACCGTTGCTCGGTTTCCTGTTGCGTGTACGACGAGCCCAACAACTCGCGCTAGCAGAGTCAGTATCAATGATATTCTGTAAATATAAAGGTAGATACGCCACCCCGTGTCTCGAAAACGAACCGCCAAATAATACAGTTTGTAGGCTGTACATACATATTATACATAGAAAACACCCGAGCCAATAAAAACAGACGTGTTGATGCACACAAATTTTTGTACTGCCTGGGGATCGAAATCGGAACCCATGGTGTAATAGCCAACATCTCAACCATTACTCTTCATGGATCGTCTAGGTCTCCCCAGATATTCCGGTCTTCATAAATAAAATTCATTTATTCTTTGACCATTGTCCATAGATTGTTTGATACTAAAGATATTATCTTACTATGTTAGTAATAGAATTTTAAAAACTAAGTAATAGCCATTTCACTACTTTATATGTATCATCATCATCAGCTCATTAAACGTCCCCACCGAGGGGCACGAGAGCCTACCCGTATAGGGTGATTAGGTCTTAGTCGTCCACGCGGCCCCAGTGCGGATTGGACGACTTCACACACAACCTTCGAATCTCTTCGCAGGCGTGCATGAAGGTTTAGCAAGGTATGCATGAAGCGTCGGATAACGTACATATATTTTCTAAAATTCGAAAACACATTGGTACGTGTCGGGATTTGAACTTCAGCCCTCCCGGTAGGAAGGCCACAGTCCACGCCATTGAGCCACCGACGCTCTATATGTATATATAAACATGCAAATCAGTGAAACCAACAAGGGGATGTTAAGTCTATTAAGGGGTTTGAGATTGGTTTGTAGTAGAGCAGTGTATTATCTTGTATAATATTAATGATAGAATGAAAAGGAATGCATAATTATTACAATTAAAGCAGTAACTATTATAGGACTAATCTGTATTTTCAGTCTCGGAGATGCATGGGCTGGACACAGTAGAGGACCGCCGATTATTGTCCACTGTTCTGCTGGTATTGGAAGAACAGGTAAAGTTTGTTTTTAAATGAGCATATTCTCATTTTTTTTGTAATACTTGTTCATCACAATAGACATTTCTAGTCTGAGAAAAAACTGTTAAGTAGCTCCAGTATCGTAGCGTATCTTCGATCCCAGAGTTACCGAGACTCGGATCAATACACAGTTCACGCTAAACACAATATGGTGACATTGAAAACAAAAATGAAGTGTGCTTTTGACTTGTTTTGTACAACTTATTATGTATTGTAAATTGAATAAAAATACGATACAGTGTTTTATACAAGTAATAGTATTGCTTGTTCTCAATTAATTGTCTACATATGAACATAAAGACAATTATAAAGACTTAAAACTACTATACTGAATATGTGGATATTTTGTATATTGCCACTTGTTTTCAATGCGCGATATATAGATAAATATCGATTATCAATTGGAAATTAATGAATAAACTTAAAACCTTTTGTTGAGCAGGCACATTCATCACGCTAGACATTTGTACGCTACGATTGTCTGCGGAGGGCGTGGCGGACGTGCGCGGCACCGTAGAAAGGGTGCGGGCACAACGCGCGCACTCCATACAGATGCCCGACCAGTACGTGTTCTGCCATTTGGCGCTTATAGAGTATGCGGTAAGTTTGCTTTTATTTACATTTATAAGCTTCTTAACTAGGTGTGTGTCCTATGATATGTACTTATTAATAAGGTAGAATAAATTAAATATTCAAAGTCTTTAATCACGGGTCTATTGCGGGTCAAGAGTATGTATCATAAACGGTGTCTTGAAATAGCCCTTAGACTTGTTGTGAAAATTTTAAGGCTGAGAGCCATCTGCGCTCGGTGAAGCTGTAAAAGCCATCTGCGACCGACAGCAGTAGTCAGCTCGATAAAGAAAAATAAACTTGAAATAGTCAATTGGCATAGTATTTTACCATCCCAGTAATAAATGCAGAAAAAATTGACAAAAGCACAGTAGGCGTATTTTGGAAGTGTGATAACAAAAATTATATTGTGACATTTTTATCTTTAGGTTTTGCAAGGTTATTTGGAGTCAGCGGACCTGTCGGGCTTCGACGATGACAACGAGGAGGAGTCCGAATGAAGACTGTCGCGGCCGCCCTGCTCCGTGCTGTAGCCGGGCCAAGCGTAAGCGGTTTTCCTACGTAGGGCAGTGACCGCACAGGCCCACGATCACCGAACCCACTGACCCCACCGGCTCGGGACCGCGCCGGCCACTGACCCACACCGCCAACCCAGTTCGCGCCAGAGATCTCACTTCAACAGGCCAAAGATCGACCGCAAGTGGACACAGTTCAAAGCTACAAAACAAGTGATGTGTTCATTAGGATAGTTGCAGTGAAGTGAAATCGTAAATTAACGTAACAGTGAAGTGATCCAAGTGAAAACGGAGCGCCTTGTATTTCGATTGCCAAACTGACACGTGTCATTTGCCATTGCCACAAAATATTAAGCACCCTATATTATAATACAAATGGAATACAGTGCACATGAAAATTTCCCGGAAACGACGGACAGTTATAACCGACGTCACACTGGACGTGGTACCGCTCCGTCGGCCAAGTTATTATATACTTAAGCGTAAACGTTTAGTTAATATGAACATATGAAATGAACGTTCCTGTATAGCGCGAATAAGAACTGAATCATAGATCGGGTTTATGTATTCTGGAAGGAAACCTCGGTTATTTATTTTGCTTATTATAAATCTTTGTAGCCAAAAATATTTCCGTAATTAATTAGAATTTATTTATTTATATAAGAAATATGGCTGTGTGAAGTTTTTTTTGTCTGTAATTTATGTAGTTATGTATGTTTATCTTTTTTATGGTTCACCTTGATCATATAACCACATAATTGTATAAAGTGCAACTACGAATCGCGATTGTAACGTTTTTATGTCGAGTGCTGGTAGTATAAAATCATCATTAATGTGTCGATTGTCATCAGTGTTATCATTAACTCTCATTTTGGTATACTTACATATTTATAATCGCTAAGATTCTTATCTTTCAGATTGTGCACTGAAACATCTATGATACGAATTATTGTATATATTATATACTTACATAGACTGAGTAACGTATAATTATGCTCCAGAATTTTAGTAGCGGCATTATTTTGAGAGAAATAAAATATATTTGCAATTGCTAATTTAATTTTAATTAAGAGAAAATAATTTAAAATATTTTAAAACATTATCATATGGACAAAGTGTTTATCAAATTAAAATATTTATGTACCAGTTGTTAGTAAAAATGGAACTGCAAAGAAATATTTATTTTACATGCGACATATCTGTATAGAAAAATAAATCAATATTTTAAATCGCCGTCCTGTCACGCAACATACATATCGCCGTAGAGAAAGTCCAGTTAATTTTCGTATATTTTCCTGCTGTCTATTTTAGATAGGTATCATTATGGAGAACTATCTTGTGCCGAGTGTGCTGCTTCGCCCTATCATCCAACGCTGTACAACAAAATTATGGAGCATATTTCTGGTAATGGTGGTTTCTGTTGCGATAATCGTAGATAGCTATGTTGCTAATATTTGCAATTGGAATAAGTTTTAAAAGCATATTCTTATGAATTGGTAAAATTATCGCAACGGAAAATGTTAACTTGAAGAAGCCTAGATAGCAACTAATGTTTCTCTTTTACAATTAATTTAAGACTAATACTTGTTAATCTGAAACAACTGTTGATCCTCTATCTGTAAATATTTAATTATTTTTCTGTTATATCTAAATTAAAACATTATTGAATATGGTGTGAAATAAAGAAAACCCTTGTAATATATTTATACGATTTGTTTTATTGGAAATAAATTAACATAAGAAATGTAATCCTTAGACTCGAAATTCAACTACAGATGGGATACATAGTGAATTGATTTGACCTAAAAATTTGATAGTATATTATTCACACCATCTGACCGAGTTATATAAAAACCCTCATATCGTCCTTGAAAAATAGGTATTGAATAATTTTATATATCTTTGGGTAGGAAAAACTAGGCGTTGAGGACGGAGCAATCATTGCCACGCACGAAGAGCGTGGGCGGCAGGTCGCGGCTCAGGACTTCCAGCCACGCCATGTATAAAGGCGCAGTCACGGTTCCCTTGAAATTATATTTTTTTTAGAATATACATGCATTAGAGGTGTTTCAGGTTTACTTAAAGTCTATTAAGTTCAACTAGGTGAATTTATAAGGCCCAAATAATTCTAATGCACCCAGGTGGTTCAAGTTTACGAAAAGTATATTTAGTGCATCAGGGTGAATTTAGTCGTGTGAATTAAGTTTACTGCACCTTCTTTTAATTTTATAACTTTATAAGTGACCAGGACAGTCAGGACGCTCACCTGATAGAAGTGATACGCCTGACCATGACAGAGCGGCATTTAATAAGACCAACAACTGATAGTTATTATCCCCCATCAATGCCACACCGCGCCCGTCACCCGATACAACAGACGTTAGGTCTCTCATACCCAGTAATTTCACTAGATACATCAACCAAGACTTATCGCAAACAATAGAAAAACTTCTTTGTGGGGACAGTTATTTTCAGAGACTAACCGTCTACTGACAATAATCAATAAATATCCTCTTCCAATGGTTTTCATTATAAGGGTAAAGGGTTAAGTTAGACAGGTTAAATCGAAAAACTGCAACGTTCAGCCTCCCTGGTATATTGCTTTTTTTGTGTCGGACTAATCTCGTTCTCTATTAGCTATATATTATGCATATAGACTAATTTCTTAAGATAATTCTTTTTATACCTTTCTAGGTAAGGCAATGACATAACGATGAGTCCAGCCATTGAAGAATGTTCTAAAAGCAATTCACGCAACCGTAGATGTCTTGTTGTTTTGCCCGATTCTTTTCCAGAATGTCTTCATTGGTGGTACATTCTGTATTCAGTATTCTGATTACTTAGGTTATTGCTATGAGAGGCTGAAAAGCCAAAGCGTGCAAATACAGGGTCATGGCTCCGAATATGATTTTGTCCCATTCGGTGTGGAGACCTTGGTCCGTGGGGCCCTTGCGCTGCATATTAGGCTTTTTAGGAAATTTCGAAACGATTATGGACATCACATGTGACCTGTAAGATCTAGCAGATACCTCAGTTCAAAGGTGTTAGCAATTCAAAGAGAAAGCTGCCAGTATCTTCGAAACCTTATCCAAAGAAAGAGTTTATTAAGTTATATTGTTTTGTAAGTTAATATTACGTCACCCAGGCTAAGACCCCCTTCCCCATTTTGCGATTTTTGTCGTCCTGATACCACCAGTAACTTTTCTCAGGTTGTTTACCTTCATTTCCTCCCACTCCCCTTTCCTTCATCATAAATCATTTCCTATCCACATGGAAATTAATTTAATATTACTTCTTTTGTAATCAATAATGTTTATTTCAATGTGGTCTTATGTGCTTTTACCACAATAGACTAAACTGAATAAACCTAATCCTAGGAATTATTTGAACTTTACAATAAATTTCCTATTGTTATTCCCTCTAAACATTCGAGCGGCTAAATGTTATCGTTAAATTTGATTAAAACTGGTAAATGTTGTCATACCATTATCTTCGGACGTTCTGTATTTTTCGACCAAATCTTTAAATAATTCCCAACTGCTTTCTGATGGTAAATCAGAGAGCCCTGTCACCATAGATAACTGGGCATACTCAATACGGAACATCGCGAGCAGGCTTTTAAAACTGTAATACAAAGAATAACTTTTTAGTTTTATTATATTAAATTAGATCGACCTTAGTAACTTAGTGTTATGGCAAAGTTATAAGTTATAAATCAGCCTAGGAATTCAAAAATAAAATATAAACTTTGACCACGAACAACACAATACATAGCCTTTACCCACACAAAGTTACTTACCTAAATATATACCTATTTTCCCTCTTCACTTTACTTACTTAACTGAAAGGCTTGGCGTACAGGATTGGCCATCAAGCCCGTAATGTGACTACAAATGAATTTTGCAAATAAAAATAAAACAAAGATCCTAGTTATATACTTACTAATTGTGCGCATCGTCGATATTATGTTTTTGCCTGGCAAGAGCGAATATCCTCAAGGGCATCTTTTTAGCGCCGCGCTCCGCAATGATGTAGGGCAGCAGGATGTTCAGCCCGCCGTCATCATATAACCACCATGCATCCAGGTTCAGACTCTACGAAAGTACCAGAATTATACCTAGGTAATCGAGTTTTCAGATTATGAGATAAATATAAAATAAATCTGTTACAGATACTTTTGAATCGTCAATTGTTATTATTATATATTATTAATGACTCTACCACCGGATCCGAATAAGGAGGATCTTCGAGAAGAGCCGGCAAGAAACTCGACTTACTCTTTTAAACTTTTTATATCAGTGGTTACAGAGTTTTGTCATTTACCTACACATAACTTTACAATAATTTATTACAAACATTTGTAACATTCGCGTAATATGTCGACTTAGCCATTCGAGTAAAAATAATAAAGTAATTTGTATCGGTAAACAGATCAAAAGATATAAAGAGGCAAGTAAAATTACCTCACATAGGTATTTGTGCAAACAGTTTGCGATATTCACTATTGAACCATACATAAAATAAAGATTTTTCTCAATTTCTTATTTTAAATATCTAAAACGAATAATTTTTTCATGATACCTGTTTATTATATGACTTACTGTATTTAAATTGAATGGTTTGAACAGCATGGATCTATGTACAGGTACGTTTGCATTGAAATAGTAAGCATGGAATCGCTGCGATTTGCTAATGCGTGTTGAGAGTTAATTCTATGGTCTCTGCTAGTAAGTGTGTTTTGACTGGCCAACTTTTCAGAATCTGTGAATAATAAAAGCTTGAAAACATTGCTTATTTATGTAGGTATGATGATGATATATTAAGGGTACTGAATAGTCAACCTATCTCTATACTTTTTACATATAAAGGTAATTGGTATGATTATGTGTCATTGGTTTGATATGCAAGTGGTTTAAAGGTTATTGTTTTGCTTAAAACAGTTACCTATAATCAATTAACTTGATTAATAATAAAATATAAAGTCAAATCATACTAATCAATAGGGTATGGTTCATGTGCCTTATTAAGTTTTATTTGAATAGAGTACAGTAAGATTGCAAATAATGTTTTTTTTTCAAATATAGGAGGAATATGTTATTTTTAGATGTTTAATAGGTTAAGTGTCTAATGATTTTGCCACTGAGCGATGCTATAATTGAAATAATTTGTCGAAACGACTTGAACAAATAATAATAAAATACCAATTATATGTACCAACCGCTAGTGTCTAATCCTTCCAAATCGAAGTTGGAATTAGAGTGCATAACCGCTTGCACCTGCGACTGAAGCTGCACCTCAACGCTGGTCATGTTAGTGGTCGTTGACAAGGATGGCTCGTGCTTGTACGATTCTGGCACTCGTAAGATACTAAGGCTAACTGGTGTTCAAATGCAAACCTTTAAAATATTTATAAATTTTTACTTTATGCAGGCAAACGAGCATTACCATAAGTTGAATAAGAACAATATGAATGTAAGTTAATATGGAATAATGTAGATAAAGACGTTGGGGACAAGAACTCTCGGTATTCCGATATGAAAATGAAAAGTGTTTATTCAGTTTAGGTCCTTACAGAACACTTATGAATGTCAAATGAAGATACCAATGGTTCGGGTGGTAGTTTTCCACTGAGAAGATTCCAGCATGAAACTCAGTAGTTACTATATATATATAGTAATGTATGTGTATATAATGTAGAGGAATATATATATATATATATAATATATTCCTCTAAGCTTATATACAATATATAATATATTTAAATATATTATATGTGATATAAGCTTTCTTACTTTGCAATGTCTTGCTTTTATGTTGTTAATTTTCTGTTTGTGAGGTTGCTGAAGAGATCGCTCCAAGCATAAGGGCCGCCTGAATTGCATTATTCCCTCTTATATAGCATACGTAGCTAGACATTCGTCGTTCCCGAATTTTACCACTCGGATCTCGTTTGATAGCGGGATGACCGGAAATAAACGAAATTACGACGTACCGAAGTATGCGCACAATAGTGGCCAGGTCCTTAGCGGAACAATCCCTCAGTTGTTCTTGTATCCGATAAGCATAATGTTGGGGCGAGAGGCGACCCAAGCCGGTGAACTGGACCAGCGTTCGTACCCCCACCTCCAGCTCCGCAGACTCCACCATCACGTAGAACGAGCGATACTTGCGATGATGCATCCAATCGTTTACCTTCTGCTTGCGCTCCAGTAGCTGCGCGTACGATTGGGTTTTCTGCAAATTTTATGTTGTTACCCTTTTCAATGTGCTCCGCGCAATTCGTTTTAAAATCAAAACTTTGTGCGTTTACAGTTATGAATTCTGATGTAGGAACATAGGTCTCGGAGTAAACAAAGATATATGATAAAGTCAAATGTTTAAGTGAACTTACACAATTTTATTTTTGTTGTGTTGTTATGGGGTTCGTTTTATTACTTATATAATGATAGTTTTTCACATATAAGTTTAATAAGATCTATAAAACTTAAGAACGACAAAAACAGAAAGATGAAGACAGGGAACAATTAATACTTGCGTAACGTCGCCGACGATCATAAAAGAGCCAGTCTTTGTGATAAGATGCGCTACATCAAGAAGGGCACTACGAGCGCAGGGGTGTCCAGACAGCACAAGAATCTGAGGGTTATAGTTTTTAGTGTGCTCAGTCTGCTGTGTCATGGACAAAATTGTAGTGATTGTTTCGCGATACCGGTACGCGTCTGTACTGCTGCCCCAACTTGTCGCTGTAACATAAGTTTACATATATGACAAATACACAATATGCTAAAAAGGATTTTATTAAGTAATTTAAATAAACATTAATTGTATCACTGCTGTTGGTTTCATGAACATATTTAATATTTCTATTTATTCATTGCTAACTCTCTAAACATAAAATATATAACCTGGTTTTCTGTAAAGTACGAGTAAATACAGTGTACCAAATATAAAAACAGTGATCAATGCCATCAACCAACTGATTATAATCATTATGATGGCACACATCAAGAATCCAGCCAGCGATAACCATGTGTTATAGTACTGCAACAAAACATAAAACTATTACCTGACGATATTTGATTATAAAATAGCATTGCATAATTTGCTTACAGGTGGAAGCTAATACACAACAAGACTTTGTCCTGCTTATTGAAACAACAAATTTCTTGAGCACCACTATTATTACTCATGTCTCGTTTTAGTATGGTTAACACGCATGACTTATCATTATGCTACTTAATTTTCCTGCCACACATTCAAGACCAAGGGGTCAGGCTATAGGCTGCCTAGCCTACTGTGAGATGAAATGTTTCAGACCGAATGTGCCAAACTCATCCAGTGCGTATTGGTGGATGACCAGAGGCTCGTGCATTACCCATAATTGTAGGAGTACCATAGACATCTCAATACAGTATTGGCATATCTATGGGGAGTACCTATGGCCCTCTGTTCGAATAAGTAAGCATAAATTACTTGAAACCTTTCAATGTAGGTACTTTTTGCGAGTTAGAAAATAAAATACGTTTTTATTTTTGCAAAAGTCGAACTTACCCTGAATGTTGGTCTCCAACTTATATGACAAATAAAAGCTGCGTGAAACGTGCAAAAGTTAATAAGAGCATACGACGCCAGGTAAAAGTTTGTAATAAGCGGCGCAATCTTATCCAAGTCAGCTGCAATGGATTTTTTTTTCATTAAAGTGCCCAAAATTTAGAACAATTTATATAGTACAGTCGTGTTTACCAATGAGTAGGAACAGAAGCGATACTGTATAGGATAAGACATATCCACGATATGGCTCTCCGTGGCGTCCGTAGCGTTTGGAGAAGAAGATGAGACCAGGGTAAATGCGGTCCCACCAAGTGCCTGGATAAGTCGGGGCACCGACAGTAAGTTTGTGAGCGCAGTAGACAGCGAGGCTGCCCAGCATCCCGCGTATATTAACGGACCCCAAAGGGACATTAGCTGCATGATCTGCAAACATTGAACCATAGGTAATTATTACAATATTGATTTTAATTATTTCTTTTTTTATTCATTGGACTCTATTTATAAGACTTCCTCAACGCTCATTTTTTTTCTAAATGACTACTACTGTTGGTCTTATAGTTTTACCGTGCAATTGGCGAGCGCAGATGGCTCCCAGCCTTGAAAAACACATAACGTGCCTAAGGGCGTCCCAGAATGGGACTCGAACCTCGGCTTAGGGCTTTGTGGGGAGGGCTTGGTAATCTTGTATATTTTTGGGGAGAAAAGCGGCCCGGCACACGCTGGTTACGCGAATATGGATATTAGAAAGTAGGTATTTATGCCAAGTGCCACGGTTTAAGATCATCATGTTAAGAATGTGAGCTCTCTTTATAAAAACAATATAAATTCGTTTCACTCATGCTATCGCTTCATTGTCTTGCAAAACTGAAATAAACCTCGTTACTATTGTGCAGGCCGTAGTTGCAGTGCGGCTTGCAGGAGTCGATAGTGCGGTTGCGCCAATCACCGACGCGGCCTGATGCGTCCCGTAGGGCGGCCGACCCCGCCAGCATGGCCATCGCTAGGTATGTAGATATCGACACTATTAACGCCGTGAGAGTACCCTTTGGTATGGCCTCTGCTGGATTCTGTAAGTTATATAAACAATAGAATATAATTATTCTAATCCGCCTTCACTACACGAAAATCCTTACTTTAAACTTACTTTCGCTTAATGTGACTTTCACTTTGTGGTCTTAGCGTGGGGATCGAACCCACAACGATCGACCTAAACTCGAACCACAAGAGCACGGAGGCAGCTTAGGTAGATACCAATATTTGTATGCTGAAACCCCTTCTATAATATAAGCTGTACCCGTAACTTAGTTCCCTAGATAAATAAAATGGAAGAGAAGTAAGGGAGTAACTTACGTCTCGTTACGTCTCTATTTTTTACTTTTAGAATGAAAGAAAAATATTTATTTGGCGAAATTTAAATTATTACATGTTAGTCCTTTAAACAATATTTAAAAAATAATAATGCTACCAAAATGGTGGCCACTCATCTTATGCCAAGACAGTTTTGTCAAGGCGCTGGTTTACTTCATCTAAAAACTTCAGCCAGTAAACATCTTGTAGAAATCGGTTCAGCCGCTCCGGCGATTTGTCGACACAAACAGACAGCTAGACAGACAGTATACAAGTTAAGATAGTATTACATAGTAGAAGTGAGTGCGGTTACTTTTAAATCTCCACAAATGTTTGCTCCAGCCTGTACCCCAGTGACTGCTGGAAAATATATAGCAAAAACGCTCAAAATATTGTTATCTTGACGAAAGTCCGGTGCCCAATTACTTTCGACGATCTTAGCTGTAAAAAATGTGTACAAATCTTTTAATTTATTTATACTAATTACAATATCTATTCTAATTACTGACAAAATATGAAAACAAATTCGCTCACCATCTAATCCAACAAACCCTTGAACTTTTTGCTTTTCTGATCTGGGGCCAATACATGAACCAATTACATAATTCATGATCGCTAATACTATCACTACAATTAGAAAGTTCTGAAAGAATAATTAAAATAGTTAAACAATGAGAAAACTAAACACGAGCGATAATATAGAAATGTATAGGTATAGGTCGCCGTACAAATACAATCATATTTCATTTTTATTTGGAGCTAATTTGATATCAATATAACCGAACGCTTGGATTGACGCGTGCGCCACCGACGCTCTCATTCTCCATCATTGAAGATAAATATGTTCACTGCTGAGAACTCAACAAAGGCCGCCTTTATAAACTTCTACGTGGACCGATTCTTAGCAGTCTACATCCATCGGCTACCATTCATCGTAATCAGATTGTTATCGATATACGCTTCCTTTAGCGAAGGATTCTAGAGAATGTATTCGTCACATTGGCCATCGGTTCCTCGGTTATTGGTTTATGTGATCAAACTTATTTCGGTCTGGAATCTTATCGCATAGAAATATACGTAAGAGGGATTCCCTTTGAGCTACCTTGAGCCCATTCAAAATACAAACCTACCGATATTGTATTGTTGTTTATTACGCATGAGGTTTTTAGATAACTAACTTTATACAAAAAACCAAAACCATTATGAACCTGAGCTTTTGTCTCCCAATCCATACCAATCGCACATATGAAGCACATGATCAATAGAGCAATAGCGCCGACGATTCTTATGTCATTTACGCTGTTATCGATGATCTTGAAGCCGTGGTTTCTTAGCAGATCGTTCAAAGATTCACAAAATCCAATTGTGTTCATGCTAGCAGCAACTGAGTTTGCTAATGCGAATATTATTCCAACTGATGCGCCCAGTTCGGCTCCCAATGACCGTGATACCAGGTAATAGACACCACCTAAAAATAGAATTTCATCATGGATTTGTAGTAATTAATATTTACTGATGAATAGGATATATCATCCTTCCCTATGCACATGCAATTGGGCTCTGGCAGAATAACAGCGCTGCCGTGTCTGTCCACTTCTGTTTAATATTATATAACCGCACATACACGGCAGCATAAGCTGAGACAGGGCCCTTTTGACCACAAAGATTCAATTCATGTTATACCTTCTTTCTTTTTTATTTCTCTTTTGTATTGTTTTATAGTATTGTCCTTGTTATGGTATTGTACAATTTTGTGGTTAAATAAATGTTTTTTCTTTCTTTCTTCTTTCAATAAGTTTACCTTTACTTTATCTTATTGTATAATTTGCCGCGTGGTACATTGGAATATTACTGTCAACACTATTCAGCAAAACCCCTCATTTTGCGATGAGGACGTCCTGTTTCCAGCAGTGAGCTGTCACGGGCAGTTTAAGTAAGTTTTTTAGAACCTGATCACCTAGAAGAACTTCGATTACTGCTTTAAATTCCACAGCTGGGAAAAGGTTCCTAAAAAGCTTTTATCTTAGAGAAGTTTGAGCTGCAACCTGCGGTTGTGAGTGCTCTATTTCCTATTTTATATGAGGTTGGCTTAAAACTCTGAAGTCGGCTTTGGTCACAAAGATTACAATTCAAGAAGATATACAAGGACCTTTTTAATTCTTGGGAAATAATAAGAATACCTACCTCCAGCAACATGTCCGTTAGTGCAAATGGCGCTGAGCGAAAGCGCTGTGATGATGCAAACGACGCAGGACACCAGGATGACGGCGATGGTAAGGCCGATGCCGGCCTGCGCCACCACCCACGCGATACGCAGGAAAAGCATCACACCCCAGATATTTAGCAGGCATGGTATCAACACTCCCTTTTCATAAAAATATTTTAGTTTATAGCTTTATAAAATATAAAAATGCATTATAATTTTTGTTTTAAACTATTATTTTATTGTTCACTAGCTTTTGCCAACAGCTTCGCTCGCGTCAAATTCGGGGTAACACGGTTTCCCCTCCCTGGTTACAAAAACAGAATATTATTTTACGCTGCTGTTGATGATATTATACGCCTTTCCATCGATCGATTACTTTGAAAACTGAGAAAAACCGCATTAAGAATTTCACATCCTCTCTTAACCCATTTTAGGAAAATGGGGGTTAAAATTAGACAAAAAATTGCCTATGCCATTGTTCATGCTTTAAAACTATCTCTATTTAAAAAATCACGTCCATTCGTCTCTCAGTTTTGTCCTTAAAAACAGACATACAGACACATTATTAAATATAGAATGAATGTAGCAAAGCGTAAATTAATTTAAAAATAATTTACACTTTGCTATTTCGCTTGACTAAGGTTTTATCTTTATATAGCGAAGCGGATAGCGGAGTTCAGCAAATGTTGTTAGTATTTAATTATAACCTTTAACAATTTCAGTCGGATATATCTAATGAGCATTGATTTTCTGTTGTCTGGGACCGAGACAGTAAAAACATTAAAAAGCTTTACCTGAATCCATCCTAGCTTGATGCCTCCATATGTTGTTAATTCCGGAGTAGGGATAGGAGATGTAGTCGATGCTAAAATAAATCCTGATTCTGGACTATTAAAATGAGGACCGCGATCCTAAGATTGAAAAGTTCAAGTATTGATTAGTTTGAATCATAGATTTCCCAATACAGGAGATGGGGCAAGCCGCGTTTTTAAGTGCGACAAATGTAAGCTCAACGAGCATACACTGGCTGCCAGTTTACGCTCTGTGAGACGAGTCAAGGCGCACGAATATTAGAAATTACCGTTTTTGCCCAAAATGCCATCCTGTGTAATTGTAACATGCCATCATCGCAATGAATCAGTAAATTTACCAAGAAATATAATAACTTTTCACAGGTAACAACCAAAAAGAAATTGCGACACTAGGACTGCCTATAAACTTGGCGGCTTGTCCAGTCTAATTGTATATTCGGATGTCTGTGGTTTGAATAGTAAAGTCCAGGAAATGTATATTTCTATTTAAGGTGTACTTTACCTCCGCAGATTCCTTAGAATCTAGGCCAAAGCTCGATGTAGCATGTGTATTCGACGATCGTGATGTACTATCATTCCTTTTTCGTAGAGGTTTAGGTACTGAAAATATTAAATGTAAAATAAATATAACCATACATTTTATCTTTACGTTATAGAGTGCGAACAAGCAAGAGAGAGACACCTGATATTAAAAAGTATTCATTTCCACCGATATACAACGGAGACTCTGAAGCTTTGCTTGCCTTTTGAAGAAATTTTTTTAAAGGCTCGATGATTCTTTCTGGGAATACTCAATTTTCGAGGAAAGAAATCCCGCATACGTTGAATGCAACATTTTGCAATGAGTCAATATTAATGAACTGTACTTATAAATATTTCATTATGAACTTAGGTTTATTAAGAAATATATAATGATAAGAAATATCTAATAAATATTCTCTGTATATATATTTTTTATTTTACGAATGTTGAAATTAAACTGGCTTCTATCTTTTTATGATGTAGGTATACAATCGTTTACGAGTACTTCTTACTGCTCTTACCACGACACTCGCAGTAACTCAATAACGGCNCTCCAGCTCCGCAGACTCCACCATCACGTAGAACGAGCGTATATCTTGCGAAGAATGCATCCAATGCGTTTACTTCTGCTGCGCTCCAGTAGCTGCGCGTACGATTGGGTTTTCTGCAAATTTATGTTGTTACCACCTTTTCAATGTGCTCCGCGCAATTCGTTTTAAAATCAAACTTTGTGCGTTTTACAGTTATGATTCTGATGTAGGAACATAGGTCTCGGAGTAAACAAAGATATATGATAAAGTCAAATGTTTAAGTGAACTTACACAATTTTATTTTTGTTGTGTTGTTATGGGGTTTTTACTTAATATATAGATAGTTTTCACATATAAGTTATAAGATCTATAAAACTTAAGAACGACAAAAACAGAAGATGAAAAGGGAACAATTAATACTTGCGTAACGTCGCCGACGATCATAAAGAGCCAGTCTTGTGATAAGATGCGCTACATCAAGAAGGCACTACGAGCGCAGGGGTGTCCAGACAGCACAAGAATCTGAGGGTTATAGTTTTTAGTGTGCTCAGTCTGCTGTGTCATGGACAAAATTGTAGTGATGTTTCGCGATACGGTACGCCGTACTGCTGCCCAACTTGTCGCTGAACATAAGTTTACATATATGACAATACACAATATGCTAAAAAGGATTTTATTAAATTTTAAATAAACATAATTGTATTTACTGCTTGGTTTCATGAACATATTTATATTTCTATTTATTCATTGCTAACTCTAAACATAAAATATATAACCTGGTTTTCTGTAAAGTACGAGTAAATACAGTGTACCAAATATAAAACAGTGATCAATGCCATCAACCAACTGATTATAATCATTATGATGCACACATCAAGAATCCAGCCAGCGATAACCATGTGTTATAGTACTGCAACAAAACATAAAACTATTACCTGACGATATTTGATTATAAAAAGCATTGCATAATTTGCTTACAGGTGAAGCTAATACACAAACAAGACTTGTCCTGCTTATTGAAACAACAAATTTCTTGAGCACCCACTTATTACTCATGTCTCGTTTTAGTAGGTTAACACGCATGACTTATCATTATGCTACTTAATTTTCCTGCCACACATTCAAGACCAAGGGTCAGGCTATAGGCTGCCTAGCCTACTGTGAGATGAAATGTTTCAGACCGAATGTGCCAACTCATCCAGTGCGTATTGGTGGATGACCAGAGGCTCGTGCATTACCCATAATTGTAGGAGTACCATAGACATCTCAATACAGTATTGGCATATCTATGGGGAGTACCTATGGCCCTGTTCGAATAAGTAAGCATAATTACTTGAAACCTTTCAATGTAGGTACTTTTTGCGATAGAAAATAAAATACGTTTTTATTTTTGCAAAAGTCGAACTTACTCTGAATGTTGGTCTCCAACTTATATGACAATAAACGCTGCGTGAAACGTGCAAAAGTTAATAAGAGCATACGACGCCAGGTAAAAGTTTGTAATAAGCGGCGCAATCTTATCCAAGTCAGCTGCAATGGATTTTTTCATTAAAGTGCCCAAATTTAGAACAATTTATATAGTAGTCGTGTTTACCAATGAGTAGGAACAGAAGCGATACTGTATAGGATAAGACATATCCACGATATGGCTCCCGTGGCGTCCGTAGCGTTTGGAGAAGAAATGAGACCAGGGTAAATGCGGTCCACACCAAGTGCCTGGTATAAGTCGGCACGACAGTAAGTTTGAGCGCAGTAGACAGCGAGCTGCCCAGCATCCCGCGTATATAACGACCCCAAAGGGACATTAGCTGCAATGATCTGCAAACATGAACCATAGGTAATTATTACAATATTGATTTAATTATTTCTTTTTTATTCATTGGACTCTATTTATAAGTCTCTTGACTTCCCAACGCTCATTTTTTCTAGACTACTACTGTTGGTCTATAGTTTTACCGTGCAATGGCAGCGCAGATGGCTCCAGCCTTGAAAAACACATAACGTGCCTAAGGGCCCCAGAATGGGACTCGAACCTCGGCTAGGGCTTTGTGGGGAGGGCTTGGTAATCTTGTATATTTTTGGGGAGAAAGCGGCCCGGCACACGCTGGTTACGCGAATATATATAGAAAGTAGGTATTTAAGCCAAGTGCCACGTTTAAGATCATCATGTTAAGAATGTGAGCTCTCTTATAAAAACAATATAAAATTCGTTTCACTCATGCTATCGCTTCATTGTCTGCAAAACTGAAAAAACCTCGTTACTATTGTGCAGGCCGTAGTTGCAGTGCGGCTTGCAGGAATCGATAGTGCGGTTGCGCCAATCACCGACGCGGCCTGATGCGTCCCGTAGGGCGGCCGACCCCGCCAGCATGGCCATCGCTAGGTATGTAGATATCGACACATTAACGCCGTGAGAGTACCCTTGGTATGGCCTCTGCTGGATTCTGTAAGTTATATAAACAATAGAATATAATTACTAATCCGCCTTCACTACACGAAAATCCTTACTTTAAACTACTTTCTTATGTGACTTTCACTTTGTGGTCTTAGCGTGGGGATCGAACCCACAACGATCGACCTAAACTCGAACCACAAGAGCACGGAGGCAGCTTAGGTAGATACCAATATTTGTATGCTGAAACCCCTTCTATAATATAAGCTGTACCCGTAACTTAGTTCCCTAGATAAATAAAATGGAAGAGAAGTAAGGAGTAAACTTACGTCTCGTTACGTCTCTATTTTTTACTTTTAGAATGAAAGAAAAATATTTATTTGGCGAAATTTAAATTATTACATGTTAGTCCTTTAAATAATATTTAAAAAAATAATGCTACCAAAATGGTGGCACTCATCTTACCAAGACATTTTGTCAAGCGCTGTTTCATCTAAAAACTTCAGCCAGTAACATCTTGTAGAATCGTTTAGCCGCTCCAGCAATTTTCGACACAAACAGACAGCTAGACAGACAGTAACAAGTATAAGTAGTAATACATAGTAAAGTGGTGCGGTTACTTTTAAATCTCCAACAAATGTGCTCAGCCTGTACCCCAGTACGCTGGAAAATATATAGCAAAACGCTTAAAATATGTTATCTTGACGAAAGTCCGTGCCCAATTACTTTCGAAGATCTTACTGTAAAAAACTTGTACAATCTTTTAATTTATT
Organism: Leucinodes orbonalis; assembly: GCA_019425675.1. Taxonomy (NCBI): domain Eukaryota; kingdom Metazoa; phylum Arthropoda; class Insecta; order Lepidoptera; family Crambidae; genus Leucinodes; species Leucinodes orbonalis. The sequence goes on along the minus strand of PQWD01001820.1, from coordinate 5,398 downwards.
TATACTAATTACAAAACCATCTATTCTAATTACTGACAAAATCAAATCAATGTATGTACAGCAAAATATTGAATATTTTGCGTACAAACACTTGATAAAAAAGCCTTTGATTCTGATTTGGCTTGTCCTGCAATCGTTCATTTGTATCCTGTCTAAATAACGATTAATAAATTTACCGAATGACCAATTAACCCTCATTACCTAATAATTAACATGTACAAGTAACATTACACTAATACTAATTCGGAGCTAGCTCAAATTAATTAATTTAACTTGATTAATGAAGGAAACTATAGTCTGTTGTCAAAACAATATATGTAGAAAAGTAATGAAAATGTATGACCGTTTGTTTCTAAATAAATAAAAAAAAATAAAATATGAAAACAAATTCGCTCACCATCTAATCCAACAAACCCTTGAACTTTTTGCTTTTCTGATCTGGGGCCAATACATAAACCAATTACATAATTCATGATCGCTAATATCACTACAATTAGAAAGTTCTGAAAGAATAATTAAAATAGTTAAACAATGAGAAAACTAAACACGAGCGATAATATAGAATGTATAGGTATAGGTCGCCGTACAAATACAATCATATTTCATTTTTATTTGGAGCTAATTTGATATCAATATAACCGAACGCTTGGATTGACGCGTGCGCCACCGACGCTCTCATTCTCCATCATTGAAGATAAATATGTTCACTGCTGAGAACTCAACAAAGGCCGCCTTTATAAACTTCTACGTGGACCGATTCTTAGCAGTCTACATCCATCGGCTACCATTCATCGTAATCAGATTGTTATCGATATACGCTTCCTTTAGCGAAGGATTCTAGAGAATGTATTCGTCACATTGGCCATCGGTTCCTCGGTTATTGGTTTATGTGATCAAATTTATTTCGGTCTGGAATATTATCGCATAGAAATATACGTAAGAGGGATTCCCTTTGAGCTACCTTGAGCCCATTCAAAATACAAACCTACCGATATTGTATTGTTGTTATTACGCATGAGGTTTTTAGATAACTAACTTTATACAAAAAACCAAAACCATTATGAACCTGAGCTTTTGTCTCCCAATCCATACCAATCGCACATATGAAGCACATGATCAATAGAGCAATAGCGCCGACGATTCTTATGTCATTTACGCTGTTATCGATGATCTTGAAGCCGTGGTTTCTTAGCAGATCGTTCAAAGATTCACAAAATCCAATTGTGTTCATGCTAGCAGCAACTGAGTTTCTAATGCGAATATTATTCCAACTGATGCGCCCAGTTCGGCTCCCAATGACCGTGATACCAGGTAATAGACACCACCTAAAAATAGAATTTCATCATGGATTTGTAGTAATTAATATTTACTGATGAATAGGATATATCATCCTTCCCTATGCACATGCAATTGGGCTCTGGCAGAATAAACGCGCCGTGTCTGTCCACTTCTGTTTAATATTATATAACCGCACATACACGGCAGCATAAGCTGAGACAGGGCCCTTTTGACCACAAAGATTCAATTCATGTTATACCTTCTTTCTTTTTTATTTCTCTTTTTTATTGTTTTATAGTATTGTCCTTGTTATGGTATTGTACAATTTTGTGGTTAAATAAATGTTTTTTCTTTCTTTCTTTCTTTCAATAAGTTTACCTTTACTTTATCTTATTGTATAATTTGCCGCGTGGTACATTGGAATATTACTGTCAACACTATTCAGCAAAACCCCTCATTTTGCGATGAGGACGTCCTGTTTCCAGCAGTGAGCTGTCACGGGCAGTTTAAGTAAGTTTTTTAGAACCTGATCACCTAGAAGAACTTCGATTACTGCTTTAAATTCCACAGCTGGGAAAAGGTTCCTAAAAAGCTTTTATCTTAGAGAAGTTTGAGCTGCAACCTGCGGTTGTGAGTGCTCTATTTCCTATTTTATATGAGGTTGGCTTAAAACTCTGAAGTCGGCTTTGGTCACAAAGATTACAATTCAAGAAGATATACAAGGACCTTTTTAATTCTTGGGAAATAATAAGAATACCTACCTCCAGCAACATGTCCGTTAGTGCAAATGGCGCTGAGCGAAAGCGCTGTGATGATGCAAACGACGCAGGACACCAGGATGACGGCGATGGTAAGGCCGATGCCGGCCTGCGCCACCACCCACGCGATACGCAGGAAAAGCATCACACCCCAGATATTTAGCAGGCATGGTATCAACACTCCCTTTTCATAAAAATATTTTAGTTTATAGCTTTATAAAATATAAAAATGCATTATAATTTTTGTTTTAAACTATTATTTTATTGTTCACTAGCTTTTGCCAACAGCTTCGCTCGCGTCAAATTCGGGGTAACACGGTTTCCCCTCCCTGGTTACAAAAACAGAATATTATTTTACGCTGCTGTTGATGATATTATACGCCTTTCCATCGATCGATTACTTTGAAAACTGAAAAAAAACCGCATTAAGAATTTCACATCCTCTCTTAACCCCCATTTTAGGAAAATGGGGGTTAAAATTAGACAAAAAATTGCCTATGCCATTGTTCATGCTTTAAAACTACTCTATTTAAAAATCACGTCCATTCGTCTCTCAGTTTTGTCCTTAAAAACAGACATACAGACACATTATTAAATTTATGAATATGAATGTAGCAAAGCGTAAATTAATTTAAAAATAATTTACACTTTGCTATTTCGCTTGACTAAGGTTTTATCTTTATATAGCGAAGCGGATAGCGGAGTTCAGCAAATGTTGTTAGTATTTAATTATAACCTTTAACAATTTCAGTCGGATATATCTAATGAGCATTGATTTTCTGTTGTCTGGTACCGAGACAGTAAAAACATTAAAAAGCTTTACCTGAATCCATCCTAGCTTGATGCCTCCATATGTTGTTAATTCCGGAGTAGGGATAGGAGATGTAGTCGATGCTAAAATAAATCCTGATTCTGGACTATTAAAATGAGAACCGCGATCCTAAGATTGAAAAGTTCAAGTATTGATTAGTTTGAATCATAGATTTCCCAATAGAGATGGGGCAAGCCGCGTTTTTAAGTGCGACAAATGTAAGCTCAACGAGCATACACTGGCTGCCAGTTTACGCTCTGTGAGACGAGTCAAGGCGCACGAATATTAGAAATTACCGTTTTTGCCCAAATGCCATCCTGTGTAATTGTAACATGCCATCATCGCAATGAATCAGTAAATTACCAAGAAATATAATAACTTTTCACAGGTAACAACCAAAAAGAAATTGCGACACTAGGATGCCTATAAAGTTGGCGGCTTGTCCAGTCTAATTGTATATTCGGATGTCTGTGGTTTGAATAGTAAAGTCCAGGAAATGTATATTTCTATTTAAGGTGTACTTTACCTCCGCAGATTCCTTAGAATCTAGGCCAAAGCTCGATGTAGCATGTGTATTCGACGATCGTGATGTACTATCATTCCTTTTTCGTAGAGGTTTAGGTACTGAAAATATTAAATGTAAAATAAATATAACCATACATTTTATCTTTACGTTATAGAGTGCGAACAAGCAAGAGAGAGACACCTGATATTAAAAAGTATTCATTTCCACCGATATACAACGGAGACTCTGAAGCTTTGCTTGCCTTTTGAAGAAATTTTTTTTAAAGGCTCGATGATTCTTTCTGGGAATACTCAATTTTCGAGGAAAGAAATCCCGCATACGTTGAATGCAACATTTTGCAATGAGTCAATATTAATGAACTGTACTTATAAATATTTCATTATGAACTTAGGTTTATTAAGAAATATATAATGATAAGAAATATCTAATAAATATTCTCTGTATATATATTTTATTTTACGAATGTTGAAAATTAAACTGGCTTCTATCTTTTTATGATGTAGGTATACAATCGTTTTACGAGTACTTCTTACTGCTCTTACCACGACACTCGCAGTAACTCAATAACGGCTCATCGGCTTGGTTCATTGTACTTTTCGCGAACAACAACGGAGAATATGACTTAAAGTAGTATGGGTTTCGTGAATTAATCGTCAGTAATTAGTGAGGAAGGTCCGTCGTCGGCACGAGCCCGCGCGAACCGAGTACCGCCGCCGCTTACTGGTTCACATCGGCTATGGTGGATGGCTTTCGGCAAGTACTGTCGCGACAGCGATTATGGACATGACTGTCTTAATAAATTAATTTTTATACGTATTAAAAATGAAGTACCTTTTGCATTGGACTCTTAAAATTCAACCCCTCAACTTAATTACAAACTTATTGATTGATGCTAATATTTACGGACCTTTTTATTGATTATATGACGTTATTTTTTTGATGACTCATTTGTTGAATGGATAAGAAGTCGGCTATTACACCAAGAATTCCGGGTTCAATTGCCGGGCAGTACAAACAGTTGCTCGTTAGCCTTCCTTTTGACGATATTACGAAAATCAGCAATCAAGTATGCTAAAATAAAACTACAGTAGTTGCTTATCTGCATTAAAAAATAAATCACAATAAGTATCTCGTAATTTCTCCGTCGCTTGTTCCAAACGACTCAACAATTCAACTTGAAACACTGCTATCTTTCGTAATAATTGATAGTTATACCTACGTTATGGCGGAATTAAGTGACATTGTGTATGCCTGGGCAGCGTAATGGTCTACCTCACAAGCTAAGATGTAAACGCTTTCAAACCGTTCTATGAATCGTATCAAATCTTCGTCAGTTATAGAATGGGCCAAGCGTAAAAGACAATGTTTTGATATAAAATTAAAACAACGTTCAGCAAATGCGTGGAGTAAGTGATCACTGCTCATTGCTGGCTTACGTTACAGATAGCAATGATATAATATCGCAACATAGGTATTGTTGAACGATTTCGTGTATGAGGAAAGTGTTCAAAATGTCATAGGTAAGGTAACAAACATTTTAACTGGAGGATACATTTTCATCCAACACCATCTGATGAGTATAATTTAGTTGCAAGAACATTTTTATCAAACGTCTATCTAGAATCTAGACTAACTACTAAGACTAAGCACTGTGGATTATCAAAGTACTTAGTACGAACAATACAGTGTATTACTCACGATCTGTGTTTGAAAACATTGTGAATTTTGCCTTAACCAAGTTATAAATAACTGTTACGAAATGTACGAATAAGGCTTCTGCCACATTCATGACATGACTATGACAGTAGGTAAATATACGGAAATTGTAGATTATAAACTAAATTTTGACTGATTTTCTGCATGTTGCACAGTCTTGGGCATCTTGGGCATATAATAGGTATTAAAATGAATCCAGAATATGGAAAATGTGAATAAGTCTCTCAACCATAAACCTAACCCTTTTTGATGAATAGGTATGGCAACAACATAATTAATACCGTATGAAAGAAAGAAAACACTTTTATT
>PQWD01001819.1:72280-133085 GCA_019425675.1 Leucinodes orbonalis | reverse complement strand
GTTACTTTTAAACGTATTTCATAAAACTTTCAGGTTTATCGTTTATTATAATACTAGCGATTCTGTTGTAAACGACTAATTATTTGGTTGTGTATGCCGTGGCAGCCTTTAACTAAGGTATCATTCATGTGTTCATATATTCAGGTTTTTTTTTTATTAATAAAATTACATCTACAGACTCATGGTCCGTACTCTTTTTAGTTTAAGATTATTTTGTAATTAAATTATTATAATATTATGTTAGTGCTCCGCGCATGGGGCAAAAAAATTGGTTAAAGGGGGAATGGGATAACAGAATTAAAAAAACTAAATATTTACATTAGGTAAAGTAGGGGGGTGAATTATATATATATTTATGATTGTATAGTGTTTGTTTTGTTGACTGTCCTAAATAAATAATATTACTACGGGTATAAAAAACAAATTAAACCAAACTATATACATATTCGACTGCATGGTCAAGTCATGTACAAAAATAGACCGATGCAGTTGCAATGTATAACGCCATTTGCAGCAGACAAAGCGTGGTGGGCGTAAAGGCCGTGGTGACGTCAGTCAACCTGCGCACGCGCCTTATACGCGTGCTTTTCCGCTATTTACACCGAGTATTATAATTGAAACTTGTGTTGTATTGTTTATATTGTAGACATATTAACCAGGATATGATTGACTCTTCTCTTCTGTTTTAATCTTGTAATGATAATTTTGAGGTCAAATAAACTATCTGTGGAACTTATCTGGATTATCCGGAGGTGGGCGCTAATGGCTGTGACACAGTTGTAAAATTAATGCAGCCATTATCGTACACACCAAATAATATTGTACTTTGTTAAGTTTCTTAAAAAAATATATTATTATTAAACTTTAAAAAACTAGTTCACGAATTGCAACAATAGGTAAAGAGCGAGCGAGCTATGCTCCGGGAAAATAATAAAAAAGATTTATTTTTTTTAGTAAAGAACGGTATATCATATTTAGTGGTAGATTTTTTTATTAATAAGTTCATAAAACTTAAATTGAACAACTTATTTATGACTTTTAATTTATTATCGGTCTTGTTTGTGTTTGTGGTACCCAACTTAAAATACTAATATAACCACAGACATCCGAATATACAATTAGACTGGACAAGCCGCCAAGTTTATAGGCAGTCCCAGTGTCGCAATTTCTTTTCGATTCTTACCTGTGAAAAGTTATTATATTTCTTGGAAAATTTACTGATTCATTGCGATGATGGCATGTTACAATTGCACAGGATGGCATTTGGGAAAAACGGTATATTCTTCTAATATTCGTGCGTCTTGACTCGTCTCACAGAGCGTAAACTGGCAGCCAGTGTATGCTCGTTGAGCTTACATTTGTCGCACTTAAAAACGCGGCTTGCCCCATCTCCTGTATTGGGACATCTGTGAATATAACCAATTGAAATTTAGGTCAAGTAAATCGTTTAGAACTTACTGTACTGAACGATAAGGTAAAGTGTGATTGTACCAATATTTATTAGACAAACTGTGATAGTGTATCTATGGTATACACCTTTAAGGAAATGTGCTTGCTTAACTTAGGCAGGTATTTCTTGCCTCGTTATACTATTTCCGTTGCTATCGGTCGACCCCAACGATACATGTTGCACGATAGTGATATTTGTCATTCTATAACTGTCATTAGATATGATTCTTTATTGCACACCAAAAAAGAAAAAGATACATATTTAACAACAAATAAAGGAAAATAATGCAATTCAGGCGGCCTTATCGCTTGGAGCGATCTCTTCCAGACAACCTCACAAACATAGAAAATTAACAACATGAAAGGGCAAGACAGTGCAAAGTAAGAAAAGCTTAATTCAACTTATATACATAAATATATTTCAACATTAACATATATACATATATAAATATAAATAAACATAAAAATATATATTTAAATATAAAATACAATATAAACATCATATATATAATACTCTACACATAAATAAAATATCTAATACATTTATATATTGATATGAAAACAAATAGATAAGCTTATATTAATAAATTAAGATATAAGGAATATAACATACATAATAATGTGATACATTCATAAATAAAAAATATTAAAAAATAAAAAATAAAAAAAATAATAATGTTAAATTGAAAGGTAAATTCTTTTACGCGACTTTTGAAAACAGTTAGAGAAGGAGACTGACGAATGGACATTGGCAGAGAGTTCCACAGTCGAATGGATTGAACAGCAAAAGACTGGTAAATGAATGGGAAGAATGAGAAGGAAAAGCAAGATTAAGTTTTAAAGATGAACGCAGACCACTATAATGAGAAGACTGTAAGAAACTAAATTTCTCTTTGAGATAAGCTGGTGCCACTCCATTGAAAAGGATAGTGTATAAAGCGAAAGAACGTGAAGATCACGGCGTTGGCGTATAGGAAGCCATTTAAGCCATTTAAGTCATTATCGTAAGATTGGTAGAGCATCGGTGGCTCAATGGTGTAGACTGTCGCCTTCCTACCGGGAGGGCTGAGATTCAAATCCCGATACGTACCAATATGTTTCCGAATTTTCGAAAATATATGTACGTTATCCGACGCTCTTACGGTGAAGGAAAACATCGTGAGGAAACCTTCATGCACGCCTGCGAAGAGATTCGGAAGGTTGTGTGTGAAGTCGTCCAATCCGCACTTGGCCCGCGTGGACGACTAAGGCCTAATCACCCTATACGGGTAGGCTCGTGCCCCTCGGTGGGGACGTTTAATGAGCTGATGATGATGATAAGATTGGTAAGTAAGTACAACTTTAGATATACTAAGTATATACAGTGCGTGCTACAATTCTAAATCTATGAGTACAACACCTAAAAGTGTCACTATTAATCTTTTCATTTTTAAACATTTATTTAATTTCGTATTTTTCTTTGCAATTTAGGTTGTTGAATTTATTGCTGAAAAGCCTCATGGTGATTTTTTGAGACACTGGGTACATGTTCACGTGCATGTGCCTAGTGCTAAGAAGCAGCATATATCCATCCACAGTGGACCATGTTTGCCACTTTATTAACTGTCCTTTGTGAAACGTTAAACGTATCACTAACATAGTTTATAAGTAATTTGTAACTAACAAGACTATGGGCTTTAGCTTGAAATTAAAGGATTTTATTATTTTTTTATTATCAATTGACTTTAAAGTACGTAACCAAGAAAAATCACCATCAAGCTGTATTCGAACCTGCTTCCTTTCACAGGAATGGGAACAGACACAGAGGTCATGATCGTTAGTTTCCTTACTGTTAAAACGATTTCTTTAATTGTGTTTCCTACAAGTCTATGATCTACTTGTGGTGTTATACTTAGAACCGATTATTAAATTAAGTCTCCTTATTTTCATATACAAAAAAATAATAATAATTTAGTGAAACTTCAAATTTAAGATTTCACAAATGACAGTTAATAAAGTGGCATACATGTCCACGGTGGATAGTTATATGTACTAACAAACAATAATTTTTCTACAGTCTTTTCATGGTGTTTAGGAATGGATACATCTGCCTTACACTTGTCACAATTAGATGGAAAAAATAAAACGGAATAATTCAAAATGGCTGCGTATTTTTTACCCAGTTCCATAAAACCTTAACCTTGAAACGCTTCCTAGCAAGATCGGTAACAAATCGCGTACGGATCACAGCCGAAATAATTCGCAATTGCCACCTTCCGGTTGGTAAAAACTCAATGAGATTTTCGGCGTAAAAAGTTGCGCGTGGGCAACTCGCGGTGACCAATCCGGCGCCGTCAGATGACGTCATGATAATAAACAACTCCAAAATTGGTAGGGCTCGATCGAATTAAGACTGAGCTGACATTGTATGATTTTAGTTGATTAAGGCGCGTATTCTTGAACGAGTACTTTTGCTACTTTTCCCCGATATTAAAGAAAATGATTAAAAAGAGTAGTGTAGGACACCCCAAGCCCCAAAAAATCCTGTCGCCAAACATTCTGTATACATGCGCCAAACATTCTGTATACACAGACACTCTTAGCACCATCTTATCCCAAATCTAGCAAGAATCTAGTACTATGGGATTAAAATAATGTATAAAACCCTAAACTATAATATAATATAATTTGCATCGAAATTGCCCAGGCTAAGATAAGTAGATCTTAGGTTAGTACTTCACGGGGACCGACCCGAAACTTGTTTGGTAGCCGACTTCTCGATCACTTTATTACCCAAAAAAGCTAACACAAAATACATTATTAAGAACCGTGACCATTATATTATGGGACTGTTTACCTCGTATTTCATTAATTCTACCATTGTATTTGTAGAACCAGTATTTAACGTTAATGACCAAACAGGTTAATCATTTTTAACTATCCAAACGTACACCGCAGTACGCAAGAGCTTGCCTGTAAAAAAAAAAAAACGCTTAACCGAAACGCTCCATTATAATCTACAGGATTTTGGGGATATTATTCTGTTGACTTGATAAATAACACTACTGTGAAAAAAAATCTTTCTTTATAGATATACAATCATTATAAATAATTAAAATAAATAAATATCCACTGACATACACACAGCGTCATCTAGCCCCAAGTTAAGCGTGAAGCCTGTATTACGGGTACTTCATAACGGATAAACATACTTATATAACGTTAACGTTAACGTTGTAGAGCGTCGGTGGCTCAATGGTCTGGACTGTCGTCCTCCTACCGGGAGGGCTGAGGTTCAAATCCTGCCACGTACCAATGTGTTAAAAATATATGTACGTTTTCCGACGCTCTTACGGTGAAGGAAAACATCGTGAGGAAACCTGCGCATGCCTGCGAAGAGATTCAAAGGTTGTGCGTGAAGTCGTCCAACCCGCACTGGGCCCGCGTGGACGACTAAGGCCTAACACCCTACACGGGTAGGCTCGTGCCCCTCGGTGGGGACATTTAATGAGCTGATGATGATGATGATGATGATACTTATATACATATTTTTTTGTAAATACATACATATTCTACATAGAAATCACCCAGACCATTACAAACAGACATGTTCATGCACACAAATGTTTGTACTGCCCGGGGATCGAACCCGGAAACCTTGGTATTGCAGCCGACGTCTCAACCGCAACACCAAATGGGTCGTAATTATGATGTCTTTACAAAAAAAATCAGATTAAAAAAGGCCTATTCCAATTTAAAAGAGATAGGTATATTTAGTTCTTCTTCAGACGCGACAAGGCATTTTTGAAGGGCAAAGGAAGCTATCATCGCGGCATCGGTTCAAAAAGAAACTTAAAATAGGATAGCTTAAAGTTAGAAAAATTCGTCAATAAATAAATAAAGCCGTTGTTATATTAATAAATGATATTGCGCTATTAGGCTTTTTAAAGAAATTTCCAAACGATTAGTCGACATTACTGGAGACCGAAGATCTGGCAGCTACCTTGGTCAAAGGATTAGTTTAGCGATTCAAAGGGGTAACGCTAGCCAGTGTCTTCGGAACTTTACCAAAGGGGGGTTCTTTTAATTATTTTATGTAGTTATTATATTTTTTTTATTTTAGTTATAATATTTAATTTTTAAGGTTTTTAGTTGTTAGTATCACAGATAATATAATTCAAATCTATAATGATATTGCTAACTCATTTCAAAATTAAAAAAATGAATTTAATATAACATTAGACTCTAACAACACCACGAGCATTTCATATTTGTTATTTCACATTTTCATTAGTGCCTATTGTACTAAGCACTTATAATTAATGGTTTCAATTGTGTTTCTTTCACGTGCACTTTGAAGTGATTTCTAATAAAGGCTGTTGTTTCAAATATCCTGACCTTAACAATTGAATGGACTGTATTATATTGCGCAATATTTAAGTTACTGATAATAGTATTGCTAAGTGAAACTATTACTGCAAATGAAATTGATGATCTTTATAAACGTACGTAGGTGAATTTTGCGCCAGATATCACCAATCCGTAAATAATAATCAACCAACAAAGATTTACTTAAAGTAGGTAAATCTTAGAAAGATGTATAAAGTTTTTCAATAAGGTACCGCAAACTATTGTAAAGTTGCCATTACACCATGTTTAAAATTAGAATAAAACAAAACCCTTTCTAAAAAGGTTACTACACTGATGATGACGGATATTTATGTCATAAAAATACATGGATTTAAACTGCTCAGCTATTTCAGTGTTTACAAACTATTTGTACATTAAATCATTGTTTAAAAAAGGCTATACTGTTGAGTTTTATTGTGCTTCTTTCTCAACAGGACAAGTCACTGAAGCCCTGAAGTATCATAAGTTTTCAAGTATTAAATGTTTTTTTATTGCGTTTTGTACTTATATTTATTATATTCTGCCACCAAAATAAACATTTAAATTATTGCGGCTAATAGCAGAAGGTAGTTAGAAAAAAAACACTGTAGACAGGAGCAACCGAACATGCACATTAAGTCATGACTTGTATTATATTCGGATTAGAAGGAAGACCCAAAGCATCGTCCATATAAGTCATGGCTCACCAAACATGTTACATAACTCGAAAGGTTACGGAATTCGCATCCACTCGTGATGTTGTTAGCTTTGCCTAGATTGCGTGTGTGGAGATAACATCAGCTGTTGGGACGACAGAGGTTAATATTGTCTTTTTTATATCACTTAGTTAAACTTTTGAGTTGCTTTTCATTTCAAATCTGAACGCTGGCTTATCTTGACGACCCATTTGTTGTAATGTTTGAGATGTCCGCTACTACACCAACGGTTTCGGGTTCGGTCTCCGGGTGGAACATTTGTGTGCATGAAAATGTCTGTTTGTATTGGCTTATTTGTTTCTATGTATATTATATGCATATTCACAAAAAAGTTTTATGAGCATATAAGTATGTTTATCGGTTGTTTTGGTATCAATAAAGTATATATTATCTGTAGTATCTATATTACAAGCTTAAGCTTAGTTTGGGGCTTGATGGCGCTGTGTGAATATCTGTAAATATTAATTTATTTTTTAGTACCCATAATACAAGCTCCTCACATAAATTTAAGCAAGATGGCACAGTGTGAATGTCAATAGGTATTTATTTATATATAGAGATTCTTTCTTTCTTTCTATTTATTTATATAGTGGATATTTGCTATTTATAAGTCAAGAATTAGTGTATATATTTTTAATTTAAAATGTAAACGCTGGCTTGCATACGGGTTATACATAGATAACAACTCACGGAAGCGAGACGTGGTCGCTCACTAGGGTGTTTAAAGGGGGCTCAAGGTTGTTCATCGTGCTATGTACCTACAAGTATTTTTTCCCTACGCGATAACATCTGGAATGAGAAGATCCGTAGGAGAACTTAGCCCACAGGAATAGCAAGTTTAAGTGGCAGTGTGCAGGGCACATAGTGCGTAGAACCGATGGGGCGAAAAGGTTCACGAGTGTCGTCCACGTAACAGGAAAAGGAGCGTAGGCTGACTCCTAGGCAGATAGTTCAATAATCTGGTTACTACTTAGCCACCACCTTAGTAGTAACCAGATTATTGGTCCATTTGCCTAGGATACTGAGTCGTCAAGGTAGGTAGGTAGTAGGCACTTGTGTGTTTCGAGATGAGGGCACTATCATCTCGGGTGACGGGCAGTGCGGTGTTGATGGAAAATAATAACTATTTATTAGTCATTAAGGGAGGTAATAATACAACAGTTGACGTATTCGGATGAAATCACAATGATTATGACAGTTTCTATAGGAGATCATCAACTCCATTATTAGAGACCGTCTCTGTTGTCTAGTGCGCTGAACACTGTACTTTTGACCCGGAGGTATGACACTGTGCGATTTTTCCCACTTTCTTTAGGATATAGGCTGAAGAATATACTGACGGTGCTACATATACTATTGCCAAATTGGTGACTTACATAGTTACAAAGTATCACCTTGCTATTTAATGGCGAACATAAAACCCAGTCACGGCGCACGCCGCTGCCGCGACAAATCTAAGAAACGTGACGCTCTGAACGACCCCATCAATGCGTAAACAAAAACTGATCTACATGTCTAGAGTCTCGGAATTAAGGATTTAGGCGTGCTATTGGACTCGACATTGCAATTAAGTTCACATGTCGATAACATCATAAAAAAGCCTATAAAATGTATGGTTTTGTCATGAGGTCCTCTAAAGAATTTAAACGTCCATCCACATACATCCATTTATACAAGACCCTTGTACGCTCTCAACTTGAATATGCTGTACCAATATGGAACCCATATTATAAAAAATATATAGAGGAAATTGAGAAAGTCCAGAATAAATTCCTACGTGCTATGTACTATAGATGTTATAGATCCCGGATGTCCCTTGTCCCTTTGCTAAGAAAATTCGATATTATGTCCCTTGAGTCTAGACGTAAATATCTTGAAGCTGTAACTTTGTATAAATTGGTCAATAACAAATTTGATTGTATTGACTTGGTCTCAAGCTTACATTACGATGTACCAAGACGTGCGCTGATGCGGAGTACGCGCGCTGGCCGCTTGTTTGCCGTCGGCACGTGCCGTACCAACGCCGGCTTGCGCGCACCTCTTTACCGGATGATGCACTCTTACAATATTAATTTTAATGTCGATAACATAGACATATTTACTTTCAGCCTACCTCAGTTTAAGAAATCTATCATTGAAGTTCTGTCGTTGTGAAATAGACGTAGGTAGTCTGTTTAATTTGCATCTTTTTTTCCCTTATAAGTTTGTATTGTTACTTAATCGTTTGGCGGCCTAAACATATACTTAAGATTTAATATGAGGAGCGCGCTGTGGGCCACATTATTGTTAAACTTTAATTTTTTTAACATTGTTTTATATATAATAGATGATGTGACTGTTTGCTGTTCCCAAATAAAATAAATAAAATAAAATAAAATAAAAAATACATACTTGCACACGTGACTTTTTGTCAAACAGTGCTGTATGCTAGGTCTTCTCTAATGACTGTCAAAATAATGACTGAGAGACTTTCCCTTATGCGACATTGATCTTCTACCTGGTAGTTTTTGCTTAGTATTACCTTAATTGCCTTCCGTTTTTTCGTACTTGTAAAAATAACTTTTGGATAATCATGGATTACCATTTAGCACAAGAAAAACTGTAACTAGCTATGCTCAGGTTTCCTCAGAGCGTCGGTGGCACAATGAAAATTATATGTACGTTATCCGACGCTCTTACGGTGAAGGAAAACATCGCGAGAAAACCTTCATGCACACCTGCGAAGAGATTCGAAGGTTGTGTGTGAAGTCGTCCAATCCGCACTAGGCCCGCGTGGACGACTAAGGCCTATTCACCTTATACGGTAGGCTCGTGCCCCTCGGTGGGGACGTTTAATGAGCTGATGATGATGAGGTTTCCTCACGATGTTTTCTTACACTGTAAGGGGGATTCGAAAATAGATTGGTACATGGCGAGATTTGAACCTACACCCTCCAGATCGGAAGACAGCAGCCCACACCAGTGACGTTTTAGTCAAGTCAAGTGAATTAGTATAAATGAGGCGAAATTATAAAATGCTGTAAACTTTACAAAACGACTAATAAAGTTTTGCATATTCACAAGTTTTGCAAACGTTATAAATATGTCCACACCGAATTAGCTATTCAGGCTACACAAAAAGCGAAGACCGATATTTGCCTTTTACTTGCAAATATCGTTTTCACAATCTACTTAGAACTAACGTATTGTGTAACGTCTGCGATAGATTTAATGTTCTTTTGTTTCGATAAGTAGTTGACTCTTCACCTTTTTATTTCAGAGGCAAACCAAATAAGCAGACCAGACAGTTCACCTGGTGGTAAGTGCAAGGACGGATCCAGGTTAGGCGCCAGGAGGGGGTCACATAGTAAAAGTCAAGTTTAGAACTTATCAGGTATTATGTTAATATACGTTAGTTAAGTACTTTAAAATAGCTCAGAAGGTCATGACCCCCATGACCTTCCGCCTTGATCTGCCGTTGGGTAAGTGTGACCACTACCCATAGACACTAGCCACTCTAAAGAAACTTTGTCATCTGGGCTGAGACTTTGCATACATGGAGCTACTATAACCTATGCATCCCTTATGAAAGTATTTTGAAAAATTCTACCCCTACGGGGATGAAAAATAATACTTCTGAACGCGAGCGAAGCTGCTAGCAAAAGCTAGTATATTTACAAAACAAATCTTGAAGATGTCAGATACACCAATAAATAATCCAATAAAACTTCAATTAAAGTTCTTATTGCACAATGAAACTTATTTCTATGTAACTAGAGCTTAATATACATAAAGTGTCAAGCGGGTCGAGTGCAGGTTCGAGCACCTGCGACGAAGGCTGCGTGACGAAATGTTTCACTTTCGACCAGTTGGCAAACAAGCTTTTGGTACACGGGATCTGTGCCCATGTCCAAAAAGCGAAGGTCTGACTCATGCTCCAAAACATAAAAGACTTGTTATTTAATTAATAAATTGGTTAGAACCAATACACCAAATTCAAACATAAAAAAATCTTTATTCAATTAAGTCTGGTGGGCTGTTGCCTTCCAATCTGGAGAGTGCAGGTTTAAATCCCTCCACGCAAGTACCTAAAAATGTCTTCAAATTTTCGAAATCATATGTACGTTTATCCGACGCTCTTGCGGTGAAGTAAAACATCCTGAGGAAACCGCTCGAGACCCGAGGAAAGCGCTCGCCTGCGAAGTGTTTCAAAGGTTGTGCCTGAAGACGGCCCATCCGCACTGGCATATACACCCTATACGGTTATTGCTATTTAAATTTTACTCTTATAATATACGTGTCCCAACGCGAAATTCTTACGTCAAAAGATAGAGAAATTAGTGACGTGACACAACTCTTCAGTTGATTAAGGATGGGTAGTGCGGTTCTTTTACGGCTAACAGTATATTGTCTTTATAACCTCGATCTTATATGTATGGTATGACTGCTATGACTCTCCGACGCTCTTACGGTGAAGGAAAACATCGTGAGGAAACCTTCATGCACGCCTGCGAAGAGATTCGAAGGTTGTGTGTGAAGTCGTCCAATCCGCACTGGGCCCGCGTGGACGACTAAGGCCTAATCACCCTATACGGGTAGGCTCGTGCCCCTCGGTGGGGACGTTTAATGAGCTGATGACATGACTGCTATGATTTTATTCCAATCATAGCTACAATAAACACAACTAGCTAGTGTCTAACACTCTTGCAATAAATTAAATTAATTACCCCTTACACCGCATTACTATGCCATTCATAATAATTGTATCCAATGTAAACGTAATTGTCGATAGTTTTTCTACCACCTGGCGGTTGCATTGTCTCTTTCCAACTGCATAAAAGTAACAGAGATATGTAGATGCGCATACGCATGATAGACTCGACGCGCTATCTCAATGATGTCTTCATTTCTCTAGTGCATACGTGTGTAAAATGTTGCATAGTGCTATAAATGTTTAGAAGTCAAATAAATAAAATATATTTTACACAGTTTACTATGACTTGATGGAGACCGTGTTTTGGGCGTTTCATCATCAGCCTATAACGGCCCACTGCAGGACACAGGTCTTCCCGCACAACATTGCTATGGGGAGATTGGACCAAAACCTACCACGGGGCCCAGTGTGGATTGATTATTCACTTTAATTTCACCTCATTTCTACGCTAAAACGATAAGGTGTTAGAATATATATTTTTCTGGTTAAAAGGTGATACAGTGACTTGTAGTTTAATGCTATAAGCTTAGATAAAAAATAAACTAACTAAATGTACAACCTCACTCAAAAAGGGTCGGCGGCAAAAGTCGGCCAATCGCGTCAATTAGACATAATTTTCATTCTTAATCATGTCGCTATTTATATGTCATAATGACATAATAGTGTGCTCATGCTTTTGATTTTGTAGTCTTTCTATGACGAGTTAAGGTAAAAATTTTAATTAATAATTTTACGTTCTTATATAATAGCAATAACTATACGTATGTATCATGAGGCTCAAACATTTTTTGGTGGATGTTTCTTTGTGATTAAGATCAACAATTAACTAACTAGGTTCTTTGTTGATTTTTGAGTGAGGAGTTACTACACAGTAGATACTCAGTGAAGACACTGTCTTTAAATTTGCAATAAAAAAATATATACTTGGAATGTCTAAAACATTGTCATATCTTTACGGTACAGAGTCACCAGTTCACAAGGTAAATTATTATTATATTGTTTTAGTGAGAACTTTAAGTTACGTGCAGATTTCATCAAGA
The DNA here is from genome assembly GCA_019425675.1 of Leucinodes orbonalis. Lineage (NCBI taxonomy): Eukaryota > Metazoa > Arthropoda > Insecta > Lepidoptera > Crambidae > Leucinodes > Leucinodes orbonalis. Next base: position 120,819 of record PQWD01001819.1, on the reverse strand, counting down.
CGGTTTAACTAAGTTTAGCATGTAACGGTTTAATTGTTAATTGCTGTTAATTGTAATGGTTCGTAAAATTACAAGTTGAACTGTAAGTATGAGGTAAAATTCTTTTGTCAAAAATAATAGATAAGATCAATTATCGTTGCATAAAGTTTCGAGGTTAAAGAGCTATCTACACTTGCTCTTTTTATGGGTGGACGTTTTGCTACAGACACTAAGGCCCTTCACAGCTTCACCGGGGAAGTAAAAACCCTAGATAGTTCTCAGTCTAAAACTACGCTTGTCACTTATCCGGTGAAGCTGTAAAAGCCATCTACGGCCAACGAAGATGAGTGCTATCGAAAAAAGTTTTAACATAGAGTCTTGTCTTGGCTCTAAATTTAATAACAAAGTTTTACTCAGTTAGAGGAGTAAATGCCCGTATTCACCATGCTGGGCAAGCGGGTTGGTGACCGCAGTATGAACCAGTACGCAGGATGGCGCTGCTGCCTACCATCCGGTATAATACCCCTTTGTCGGCTTTTACGATACCCTCAGGAGGAGTAGGGGTGGGACATATGTATATTCTGCCGTCCCGCACGGTAAATGGGGGAGACCTATGTCCAGCAGTAGACTGGGAATGGTTGAAGAGAGACTCAGAGATAAAAATAATTTCATACACAAAGTTTCCTTGCATCATGCCCAAATAAAGCCGATCTCGCAAAACTGGACATCACAGAACGCCTTGGAATCGCAAATTAATCAGTTAACCTTTCCCTGTCCTTATAAAAGACATCAACGAAACAGTAAGGCCCGTGACTCATGCCAAAACGTTTGCCTTATATGGCTTGCCCATATGTCGTTATTTATTCAATTATTTTTGCTATCTTTTATGTAATCAAATGAATAAATAAGTATGTGTTCTTCTGACCATAACAGAAGTTGTATTAATGGAAATTAATAATAGTTATTTATCGCCAATATTGCACCCGTCACTTCCCCTGAATCGGGTCTCCCGAAACACAGAAGTGCAAAACACTCCTGTTTTACGGAAAATATCGGGCACTGCTGTAGTACTTACTGAGACGACTTAGTACCGAGTTCAGCGCCTAGTACATATCTAGAACAGTTATGATTTTGGGTACCTTCATTTATAAGGTTTTTGCAACACGCTCATATCAACTTCGGAGTAATGATTGTACGTGGATATTTACTACATTATTTTATTTATTTTTAATTTAACAGTTTATAACACTAACATATTTAAAATACACATTAATCATCATCATCAGCTCATTAAACGTCCCTACTGAGAGGCATGAGCCTACCCGTATAGGGTGATAAGGCCTTAATTGTCCACGCGGGTCCAGTACGGATTGGACGACTTCACACACAACCTTTGAATCTCTTCGCAGGCGTGCGTGAAGGTTTCCTCACGTTGTTTTCCTTCACCGTAAGAGCGTCGGATAACGTATATATAATTTCGAAAATTCGAAAAAACATTGGTACGTGGCGGAATTTGAACCTCAACCCTCCCGGTAGGAGGGCAACAGTCCACACCATTGAGCCACCGACGCTACACATAATAAGTAATGAATCTAAAAAAAATATTCTGATTCATCAAATCTCCCATAGCTACTCAACCATACAAAGTATCTTTCCATTCATTCGTAATCAAATATCACTATCAGATAAATCTTCTACTCGTTTGCCTACCCATGGCATAATATGAGCTATTCTTCTTGATTGCTAATTTATAAATTAGCAGCCATAGTAGCATTCGGTGTTAATTATAGTTTGTTTTTATTAAAGCAACAAACACGCGGAGGCGTCAAGTGGGTGGGATGACGTCAGGCCAAAGCCTCAGGTGCGAACGTTGGATGCATTCGTTGCTATTAAGTTATAGGCTGAGCACGCGCTCGCCACTTGAAAACTCGCTCTGTGTTGCCACCCCTTTGTAGCTAGATCTAGCACTTTTTAGTAAACTCCTTTTTTAACGATTTAGCCCGAAAAGAGCAATCTAGCTCCTTTTCACTGTCTTGATAATATTACCAAATTAGGATGTTTTCGACATGCTTACAAGCACTTTTTGCTATTTCATCGGTCATGAATAGTCATGATGAACATTTTTGACGCTCAAAAAAAAAACGGCTTCATGACATAACTATTTCAGCATTTTTAGAACAGAAAATCTTCTGATGGTCAATCTAGCCCTCTATCCCTATTTAGCCCTTTTTTACTTCCCAAAAAGCCCTTTTTCTAAAATTGAAGTGGCAACACTGAACCCGCCACTTGAACGCCCGGTGAAACTGTGATTTTTTAAAGTCCCACTGGAAAGGGACTTAACACTCAGCATAGCCGTAGGGAGTTTGGGCCGTAACTACCTGACAATGGCTCGATTCCCGAACGAGATATAACGAAGATCTTAAGTTAAATTAAGTTAGAATGGGATAGCGCTATATACGATCAATAGCAGCACCCCTTTCTTACTCTATTTAATTAAATATCAATGCTTGAGTCTTGTTCTAGAATACGGGCTAGTGGCGTGCACAGAGATTATAAAAGGGTATGCAAAGTGAGTGACACTTATCGCAAAAACAATAATTTTGTCAAATTGAGTGCTGCTGATTACAACAGATTGCCTATGGTTTCAAATCTGTAAAGGAAAATTGGCGAATAAGTGTGAACCATTTAACATGTTAGCGATTTTCCGGGTTGTCTGGACGCACGGGGTATGCACTGCTTATTTGCATGTATGGAGTCCACGCCACTGTGGGCCGTTGTATTTTTGTATTTATTGACTGGAGACTTTCTGAGTCTGCTCTATCCTGACGCAGTCCAATGGGTGAAGAACTTAGACATTCGCTTGTAGTTAGAAGAGTTTACTTGCATGTTATTTGAAACGACTTGGCGCAGATAAAATGCCATACGAATAAACAAATTGTATTTAATAAAAAATACGGTAAGAGAACACGTACATAGTCTACCCATAGTCATGCTGAGCTTGGAACTTTGATGGGACGTTTATAAGCTGATATGATTGTCACATAATATATTCAACTTTCGTGATCATTCTTTACCTTGGAAATGCGTTTAGTGACTACCTCTAAGCATATTATTTTTATAATCGTCATATATTTTTTTCAATGTGGTATTTACCTTTATAGACATGCTTTTACACGTGTCACATTAATTACTCCACTGTTATGTATAAATTATATTATTATGGAGATTATGTGTAAAATAATAAATAAATAAACCACTAGAGGTTCAAAATCGTTGACAGTTAAATCGCGATAAATTAATTAAAAATAAATAATAACTCTCTGCGTTGCCGCGTGTGTGCGTGTGATTTTGCATAGATGGTGGACTGTTAACTCGTCCTTTTGTTTTTTTGTGTCTATGGTTTTACACCAAATAATAGTAGAGGACTTTGGTATAGATTATTAATAATTATTTTCTGATACCCATATACCTATAACCGATGATAAATAAACACAATATTAATTAAATTCTTAATAAAATTTAAAAGTAGCTAGGACTTACCTGTCCTCTGTACCTGTAATTTATTAAAGCTAATTAAGAATTCAAAAAGCAATTTCGACCATATCTGAAATATTTAACGTATCCAAAAAGAATTACACAGCTCAATTATTCGCCATAGTGCGCCAATTTGCGTTCTAAAATTAACTTAAGTCTACCGTAACAAAGTAAACATTTAAGTTATGTATGTTTTTCTTTGAAGGACATACGAGGATCACATTAACAATCATTATTGCGATGACTCAATGTAATGTATAATATCGCTGTTAACGTGTATATAAAAACAACATCGCAAGTTACAGATACTAAGTAATAGCAATATATTATATTATCTGTGGAAATAGTATAACAAACCTAGCGTCTAACCTGCTTAGAAAGGACCGACTCTCCCTTTCTACGCTGTTAGAGCTTTTATGAAACTTGCAATTGCGAGAGCTTAGAACCTTACAACACTAAACCAAGACAAACTTTTAAAAACTTTGTTCAGGTTTTATCAGATTAAATTACAACAAAGTAAGTTTAAGTTACACTTATCCAAACACTTTAAAATGGTATTTATTTTTAGTAAACACTTACCCAAGTAAAATTGTCCTTTTTCAGCCGGTGACAGGTACTAAAAGAGCAAAACACAATCAACACCAATCACAGGGCGACATCAAACTCCAAGACACTACGTAAGGAAACTCCCTGGTCGATCACAAAAACTTACACGTCAGGCCACTCTGTGCCGAAACCACAAATTTTAAATTTAAAAAAGTTATCACACAAATTGGCGCGCGGTTTGACAGGTTGTAAAGTAAAATGGCGGTAGGCGGCCGTTCTCCTCAAGAACTCGAGGTCGACTGAATGAGTTGAATTGGCGAGTGAGAGAGCCTATTACGTAGCCTAAAGCCTTTACTGCAAATAATAATTCGTAGGAGGCCGTTTCTTAGCAAGGAAAACAACTTGTTTTTTTGTTATTGTAATCTAATATTTAATGTGGCATTTGACAATCAAAATGGCGGCTGATTATGTTATCTGCTACTTATCAAAAAATGTTCCAGTTCAAATTTTATTGTTATAAATACCTACTTAAAGATTTTATCAACGAAACAAGCAATTTAAAAGTCAATATTCTGAAACTGGCTTTTCAGAAATATTTTTACTTTTTAAAATCATTTTACATGATAGAAATGTTTGTTTGTTTAAACAAAGATCAAAGCAAATAACTAAGCTTCTTTGCTAAAAAGTTCGCTTTTTAATTAAAAGGTTAAATTATGACCACAAATATTTAAACTATAATAAATAAATCTCCACTGACATCATACAGCGCCATCCATTCCTAAACTAAGCATTTGCCTACGGATAATATACTACTAACTACTAATTATATAGAAGGATAATATAATATACTCTATCTAATTTTAAATTCATACATATTATCATAATATATACATAGAGAACACTCAGACCATTACAAACAAACATGTTCATGCATACAAATGTTTGTACTACCCGGAGATCGAACCCGGAACCCTTGGTGTTACAGCCGATGTCTCAACCATTACACCAGATGGGTGGTCTTTGTTTACTGTTCACCAAAATTTTTGTTATATTGGCATCTTATCATCATATGTCATGCAGTCAGGGCTTTACCACGTCTAACTTAAGTAGGTACTGAGAGCTTGCACGTCGCTAGTGCTTTTTTCTTTTTGTGGATGGGATATGGACCATAAAAATGCATGGTAAGTTGTGGCTGAGAAAATAATTCACGAAAATATTTGTACTCAAATGTCAAACTGATGTACGTACGTTCAGAAACTAATGTCTATGTAGCTTATGTAGGCAAACTATAATAAAGATAAAGATAAAAAATACTTTATTGCACGTCAAAAAAAAACAAGTACAACATGGGCGGCCTTATTGTTTAGGTAGCAATTTCTTCCAGGTAACCTTTGGATGAAAGAACAATGCATAACGGTCAGCGGGCTAGTGCAAAACAAGTAAAATCGTTATTCTAAATAACTACAAAATTATAACAAAATAGTACATATACCAAGTACACACTACTACATAAATAATTATAGAATAAACTAATAAATAGTATATAATAAACTAATACATAAACTAACTAATGGAAGATAGGATAAAACAAACTACAATCAGAATTATATGAAAGGAATGACAGATACAGTACCTACAGCACAGGAATAAAAGTGAAAGAAAGTATAAAGATCACAAAGAGATTTTTTGTTCCAAGTAATGTTTTTTAATTCGGCTCTTAAAAGTCTAATAACTCTGTGCAAGGGGAATCAGTTATTACGACAAAATATAAAAGAAATGCGAAATTTAATACAGAGAACATGCAAAATTTTAACACATTTCAATTACTCGTTCTGTTCTAATTATAACGAAATAGCTTCGGAATCAAACATTGATATCTTCCGCGATAGTCTGCACGTGTTCAGACATAAACTGAACCATCTCGGAGAGACGTGATTTTGCCACTATACAACCTAGTTCTAAGCAAAGAGTACTAATACTCTATGGTGCTAAGGATCTTGTATTTTTTCTAATATTCAGTTTTTGTGTACTTTAATTATTTAACTGTTGTCATCGGTGAATGCTGTGTACACCTGTTATTGACATACATACTAGTCTAAGTTGTAAGGAAATTGTGTACTTTTAATGCTTTGTGTGTTATGTTGTTGGTGTACCTAATTAAATAAATAAATAAACTCGTACCTACCTACTTTGAGGATATAATTAATGATGACTCTTTGGTGTGGACTGTTGACTTCTGATCTGGAACGTGCAGGTTCAAATTCCGCCACGTACCAATGTCTGTTCGAATTTTCGGAATTATAATGTACGTTTATCAGGCGCTAACGATGAAAGAAAATATCGTAAGGAAACCTGCGCATGCCTATGAATAAAATTAAAGTGGTGCATAAAGTCCGTCAATCCGCATTGGGCCCACTTCGACGACTAGGGCCTATACACCTTATACGGAAGGCTCGTGCCCCTTGGTTGGGACGTATAATGAGCTGATGATAATGAAAAGTTCTCCTTACATCGCTTGAAAAAAATCTTTAAAGTTTCCATTAAAATATAAAACGATAAGTTTAACCCGCTTTCGTCACCAAAATCAATGGCACCAAACAGATTTCGATGTCAAAGTTACATGCTTAAGGCGTAAGATTTTGTCATCAGCACACCTACGCAGTGCTAATGGCTAAGGTAGTAAATAAAATATGTTGTTCCATCGCCTACTTAACTGTCAAGTATTCATTCATCTTTAAATCGAAGGTTCATTAATGAGTTGGTACTTCCATAGAGGTCATGTTCAGAAGTATTTGATTCAAAATTATTAGAAGCCATGTAAAACTGTTAGTCCCAGTTACTTTTTTATAGTAGTCGCATGCCTACAAGGAAATTGAAAGGATGTGCGTGAAGTTGGACAATCCGCACTGGGCCAGCGTGGATGACTAAGGCCTCTACAAACCTAAGCCCAATACTAAGGCCTAAAGTATAATGAGCTGATGATGATGAATGATAATATCTACATATTATGTAGAATTGATGAAGTTAGGCTTGGTATAGATTTATTTATGGTGATTAAATAGCAATATAAGAGTTGCTTAATCCGATAGTATTCCGTTAAACAGTTTTTTAAGTTTCATATCGAAGCATTGTAGTTGTCAATTAACAGCGTTTTAGCTCGTGGACGGCATAATTGGATGAGGACTCAACCCTTTGACCGCCAATGACGCCTTAAGGCGCCAGACACAATAGGATTTCTATTGTGTCTGGATTCCCGTCGTGCAATGGGTTAAACCTCATTACATGGACTGGATTGGATGAAACCAGTGGACTATAGTACAATGTACTTGAACTGTGTGCGACTCACGTAGTGTAATAGTTGAGGTGTTGCGTATTACACCAAGGGTTCCGGGTACGATCCCCGGGCAGTAAAAATATTTGTGTGCATGAACATGTCTGTTTGTATTGGTCTGGGTGTTTTCTATGTATAAGTATGTATTTACAAAAAAAATATATATAAGTATGTTAATCCGTTGTTCAGTACACATATTAGAGGCGAAATGCTTAGTTTGGGACTACATGGCACTGTGTGAGTGTCAGAGGATATTTATTTATGGAAATGTCGTGTAATAAGGGTAAGTATAAGATAAGGGTAAGATAGAGATATTCCAGAAGCAGTCTGTGCGATTATGGTGCCCCTCAGACAATGGAACACCTACTGTCTTGCCCGAACTGTCCATCTTCGTGCGGTGCAAATGAAAGGGCGATTAAAGTGGCCCAATATTGGTCGCGTTACCATATTTAACTTATGAATCCATATCGATTCGATAAGATGAAGAAGGATAAGCAAATTTGATTAAAAATAAAAAGCTCACATAGCATTGCTACGCCCGTAAGCCGAGTCAACAGGGCCATAATTCCAAAAATTTTGAAATACGCCTATTCTATCTTTATTGTGTCTCAATTATTTGTGATTTATACGAGAGAAGGTTCATGCGTCCATGTATATTCCAAACATGAAATTGTAAAAAGATGAATACGTTCATGGCCCATTAATATCACAAATACCATTACATTAAATATATGAATAAATATTTTATTACAATTGCATACTTAACGCCATCTATTGAGTCATTTTGGAATTATACCGTTGCTTTGGTCCCGACTTTCCCATACCCTACGATGTGCTACTAGCGCCATGCTCTCTGACATTGTTGGACGCGCATTATGCTTCTAAATTGCAAAGTAGTGCCGACGTAAAGAAAATAATCCCAATTACAGTACAATTTAAAATGGTTGTTTAAACTATTAACATGCATTGACGTTCTGCCTGTCTAGCTCGAGAAGTCTGACCTGATTTTATATCCGAAATGTGACCTAGTTGTTTCTAATATTATCTAGGTGTATATTTTTTTAAAAAGACCCAACGTTCATATTTAGTAAACAACAGCTTGAAGTGAAATGTGTGAAACTTTAGAATTGAGTGCTCAGCAAATTATAATTTAATTTAGACAAAAAAACACAATGTTGTTTATCTAAAAAAGAAATACTAAACCCCTTTACAGTTCTTTCTATTCCCATAAATTATTATACAATTTGTTGGCGATATTTTCAATCTTTTTAGTATTGTTATCAAATTTTTTGACTGATTTATTCAAGTTATAAGTAAAAATGTCTTTCGTAAAATGTTGTTTTGAATCGGGTGAAGGACATGATTTCTTGGATTCTTTCGTCCAAAAATGTACTGATCCTGGGTGTAAGTATCTTTTTGTATTCCTTAAGTATTTTATGTAGTAGGTAATCATCAAGCACTTGCAATTAATAGAAATCAATTCAACATTTTTATGTTGAATTGATTTCTTTAATGGCTATTTACCAAATAATTATATTGTTAATAATAATACATTTTACAATCATAGAAACATATATTTAATGTAACTTAATTTCAAACATTTTTAAATATGTTATAATAAAATTAATGTATTCATGTTCGTAGTGCAATAACTTTATTCCGTTGTTAATAATCGTATTGATTTTATCTCAAATTTGCCGCTGCGGAAAAAAACACTTCCGGTAATTAATTGCCATGTTTTTAAAATATCCATAGAGTCTACGGAGACATCAATATAAATACAGTACTGAATTAAAAATATTTTTGAAAGCCATGTTTCGTATTTGAAAAATGTACTGTTTATCTACTTATAATGCTTAAAACTGAAAAAAAAATTTGATTCATCTAAAAAATGTTTCTGCGTAAACGAAGAAGAAACGAAACGCAACTTCAGAAAATTGAGTAATGTATTGACTCATGAAAGCATTAAATATGTTTTCTTGGTGTTTTTAAATTTGTGATCATCTTATAGACCGTTGAAGATAAAGTGCTAAGGAAAAATGGCCCAAGGTATGTAAAAGGTTCCTAATATTGTCTTGCCCACCCAACTTTTAGCAAAAATAATGTTTACAATTTCGTAGTTTTGACATTTGTAAAATGTGAGGCGCCATTTTGAAATAAGTGACAGATAAATTTCGTGGAGTCAACTTTATTCACTGAATTTTACTTTGCTATAAATCAAAATTACACGTGAAAAGATTTATATGTCATGATTTAATAAAAAGAGAAGTGATTGTGAATTAAGTCAGTGTTCGATCGTTCCTCTCTGAGAGTACATCAAGTGAACATCATGACAGCGACAACCGTTCAAAGTCAGACTAAAATAACAAGTGCAACGCCTGCTAAACCGCAGAAGAACTATGGGAAGATAGTTCTTACACTATACAACTGCCTGCTACCCGAGTCAGCGTTCAAGGAGACACCATCACAAGCGGACGGTCTTGACACAGAAACGGAAACCGATCTTCGTGTATTAGGATGTGAACTAATACAAACGGCTGGGATCCTGCTTCGGCTGCCTCAAGTTGCCATGGCGACCGGCCAGATCTATTTACAAAGGTTCTACTATTCCAAATCATTTGTCAGGTATCCTATGGAAACTATGGCTATGGGCAGTATTTACCTAGCATCTAAAGTTGAGGAGAAACCATGCAGAATAAGAGATGTGATTAATGTTTTCCATCATATCAAACAAGTGAGGGCTCAGAAAACCATCAGCCCATTAATAGTTGATCAGAATTACATTGAACTAAAGAACCAAGTTATCAAAGCTGAACGACGAATATTGAAAGAGTTAGGGTTCTGTGTTCATGTTAAACACCCACATAAGTTAATTGTTGTTTATTTACAGCTGCTACAATATGAAAAGAATCGTCAACTTATGCAATTGGCCTGGAATTACATGAATGATGCACTACGCACAGACGTGTTTATGCGATTCCCACCGGAAACAATTGCATGTGCTTGCATATACTTAACCGCACGGAAAATAGGCCTGCCGTTGCCAAACAACCCTCACTGGTTCCTACTATTTAGAGTGTCAGAAGAGGAAATCAGGGAAGTGTGTATGCGGATATTGACTCTATACAAAAGATCAAAAGTGAACCCAGAGGAATTAGAAAATAAAGTGGACATTCTGCGTAAAGTTTATCAAGCGAACAAGCACGCACAAAACTTGAAGGAACAAGAAAAGAAAGAAAGTGAGAAGAAAGCGGAGTCGCCTGCTGCATCTACATCGAAAGATACAAGGCGTGATTCAAAGAAAGATAAGTCTCCCAAAACTCCTCCATTGTCTTCTAAATACCATAGCAGTCATAAGTCGAAGAAGGAAAGGCGTTCACGCTCACCGTACGACCGTAAACGTGATTACTCGAGTAAAAGACACAAGTCTAGATCAAGGGATCGGGAGTTGGAGCGCTCAAGAGAAAGAAGGGCGGATGAAAAGAGAAGTCGTGGAACGTCAAGAAAATATGACGATTATGATCGTTCTAAGTCGAGTAGAGACAGTAGAGATGATAAGCGGAAACATTAAGTTTCATTGTAATGTATATTTTAAGGAAATAAAAATATTCCGTACTTTATTTTCATATTTTATTTATAAACCTCAAATCAAATTAATTAAAATTTAAAGTATTCATGTATTTTTAAATTAGGATATATTTACTTGTAGTTCTATTAAAAGTTGAGTTGTGGAGAAACATATTAAGTTTTGAATTGATTGATGTCATAGTTAATGAAACATACATTAGATCTTTACAAAAACAATAGTTTTCTTTAGTATTTATGTACATAGTATAACAAATTTACAATTTTCTTAAATGATTTTAAACAATTCTTTTTATTCTAAACGTAAAAGAGACAGGACTATTATTGGACAATAAGCAGTTTACTCTTCACCAAGAACAGTGTAGGTATTTAATCTTTCACAGAAGCAGATCATCTCAGAATCATAAATTTATTAAGAATGTTTCAACTTGAGTTTTAAAAGAATGCAATTAGTCCATATTTGTTTTTGTATATACACCCTAAAGGAAAATTAATACATAGATTATTTCACACATTTAATGATGCAAGATGTAAATATTAAAGCGATCATGCGAGATTCGGTTATGGCCCAATATCCCCCAGTGAAATGAAAAGAAAAGAAAAAGTATTTATTGAAACGGAATTAAAATTAAGATATAAAAAAGTTTACAAGAGTTAAAATTATCAAAATCACGTAATTTCAAGGGGTTCCCAAACTAAGCAAAGCCTGTATCTTGGGAAACCAATTTCCAATGGATTACAGAATTTTATTGAATAAATTAAGTAAATTGATCATAATAAATTTAATGAGTATATACTCACAAACTCACACACTAAATTTAATAAATTAAGTGTGTGAGTTTGTGAGTATATATAGGTATGTTAATCTGTATGAGTATCTTTCAGTTTGGGATGAGAATTTCAGTTTGGTCGTAGTCAAGAGCACAAAGAAACTGTATTAGCTTTAATTTCGCTTCCATCACAGTGAGATCACTAAAACAGCATCTCTTAGAAACAGTATTGTAAACTGAGACGTGACAGTAACGAGGGAATCTTTTGGCAAAACTGGTTTTAATATGTGGCACAGCCAAATTGGTCATTCGTCTCCCACTCCCTGAAGGGATTGGCTTAACGCCAGTGGATGGACAGACAAGCATTAACAATAAATAATTGTCTAACTCGTAAAAGATTTAGCTCTGAATATAGGGCATTGGTGGAATATATGAGAGGCTTTCTTAGCATCACCTTAAGAACTGCGCGCTGTGCCCTTTCAAGTTCTATCATTAGGGTTTTTGCAGAACCACCCCAAACCCCTATGCCATATGCAATAATCGATTGGCAGACAGCAAAGTAGACTGTTTTTAAACATCTTTTATTGGCACAGTTTCTTCAAATCCTCATTATCCCATAACTTACCTCACTCGTTTAGCCAGTGTATGGATATGCAAGTTAAAGGTTAATTTATCATCGAGCATTATTCCTAAATATCTGACACTTTCTTTGCGTTGAAGAAAGTCACAGAAAATGATAGGTGCCTGTACTAACTTAGGCTGACATCACTTGGTATCACAAATATGTTCTAAATATAACGAACTAGCTTCTTTTATTTATTTATTTAAGGCTCACAAAACAAGATACAGTCAAATACAGTCTTTAGTTTCATCAATAAAATATACATCCTAGACTGCAGCTCTAAACATGTGGGCACAGATTGTACCAAATTAGCTGTAATGAGAGGTTAGTGTATAATTACCTTAAGCATGTAATGTTAGTAAGAAACATTATAAGAAAGTAATAATGAAAAATCAGCTATAGTCCTGGATTGAAAGAATGTCCAGGACTATTACGAAAACCATGCAATTTACAAGCGAAAATGTCCAAAGAAGAGTGCACACAGATTAATTCATTATAGAGGCGGCACAATCTTGTAATAGGGTTGTAAAAAGTGGTATTAGTTTTATGAAACTGTAGACAAAACAAACCAGGAGAGAGATTACGGGACCTAAACAGCGTACCAAACTCAAGCATAGAAAGTAGGACTTCTGAATCAAACATTGGTGTCTTCCACGATAGTCTGTATGCGTTCAGTTATAAACAGCTGAGAAGCTGATACCCTGGATATACAGTCATAGTCTTATGTTTCACTACGGGAAAATATACCGCGAGCGACACCGTGGCGCACAGCTAGTCGAGTAAATGCGACGGTGCGTAAAAGTACCACGTGACAGTTTTTCCCTTTCATTGATCACAGCATTTATTTTCGTCCGAAATGTCGAGACAGTGCGTTCTAGTGATGGCCATAAACTGTATTGTCACCCATATTACCTATATACCTACGTACTTTTGTGTGTTCTAAATTAATATCATCATCATCAGCTCATTAAACGTCCCCATCGAGGGGCACGAGCCTACCCGTATAGGGTGATTAGGCCTTAGTCGTCGACGCGGGCCAAGTGCGGGTTGACGACTTCACACACAACCTTTTCGAATCTCTTCGCAGGCGTGCATGAAGGTTTCCTCACGATGTTTTCATTCACCGTAAGAGCGTCGGATAACGTACATATATTTTCGAAAATTCGAAAACACATTGGTACGTGTCAGGATTTGAACCTCAGCCCTCCCGGTAGGAAGGCGACAGTCCACACCATTGAGCCACCGACGCTTAATGAATATAGTACTAAATAATTGGAATCATCTATTTACTAGGCTCGCTAAATGCTTAGTTTGAGACTAGATGGCACTGTGTGTATGTCAGTAGATATTTATTTTGTTGAAACACATAGGAAGCACGATACGATGTCAAGGAACTCAATCTAGGACTTTTAATGGATCCCGCTTTTATAAAGGGCTAGTAATGTCTGAACAATTAATAGATAATTCAACTATTTCAATTATATGCTTATATTTATATATTATATATATATATATATATAAACTTATTTCGTATTCACGGTTACATAATGTATCTTTATCGATTGTGTGCCTCAACAAAACTTAGGGGATTATATTATTTTTCTTGTTAGTTGATTATACTAATCACAGACTATTATGTCCACTGCTTAGTAAACACCCTCATGATAAGCCCCTCGCAACGTCCTAAGCCGAAGTTCGAGTCTCACTCTAGGAAGCCCTTAGGCTCGTTGTGTATTTTTTTAAGGCTGAGAGCCATCTGCGTTCGTCAATTGCCCGGAGAAACTGTAAAGGCCATCTGCGGCCAACAGCAGAATAAAAGTAGTTAATAAATTTGATATTATGGCTGTTATGGCTGAAACGAAAAATCATCTTAAGTGTCCCCTAAAAACTATTAAGGGTCCCTTAAAAGTTAGGGGTCGTTGGTGAAAACGGGCATTAGTCTTCCTAAAAATATACCATGATCAAGATATTACACATCCGTCCATTTGGTTGGTTCCATTTAGTTGGTCTCGCTTCGTTTCTCGAATTGTATGAAATACATTTTAGATCAAGTGCCTTTTTTATACTTAGGTACTTTTTGACGACCCATTTTGGTGTTGCGGTTGAGAGGTCGGCTGCAATTGTGTGCATGAACATGTCTGTTTGTAATGGTCTGGGTGCTTTCTATGTATAATATGTATGTACTTGTTACTACGTTGTTTAGTACAGGCTTCTCGCTTAACTTGGGGCTAGATGGCGCTGTGTGAATGTCAGTGGATATTATATTTATATTATATTAAATGTACAAACATCGTTACCTGAAAATAGAAATATCCGTTAAGTTAGAAAAGAAAGCCCTTCTCGGGGAACAACACTCAGTCGTTTTTATTTATAGACCAGTCTAATTTCGCGCGCGCCACCCCGTGGACGTTTCGATTTTAGTCGGAATATTTTATGTACAACAGTGTTTATTAAAAAATACTTATATATGAAATGTACTTAAATATGGACAGTGTTTTGTGGTTATGTTAAATTAAACTTTAGTACCTTATTGTGTCTGGGATGAAACTGAAGCGTGATTATTGGTTTTATACGAACTATAAAAAAGAAACAATATTTTAGTTTATTAGGTATCTGATATTTGGAAATTATAAAGAAGCGATTTCATTGGTAACTGTAAATAATATCGTTTCATTGAATTACAAAATTAGTATACAAACGTAAACAAAAACATTAATTTAAAATTATTTTTTGATACATTTTATGTACTTATGTGGATTTGATGAAACATATATGTAATTCACTGCAACAATACAAGACCATGTATTAGCCTAATTAAAATTAGACTAAGTGCCAGATATCGTCCCGTGAAATAAGAGTGCTATGCGCTTTTGTGTTTCGGGATGTGGGCACTGTAGCTAGTGAAATTACCGGGTATAAAAGACCTATGAAAAGATTGATAGATGTGTATGAAGCTAGGGAAGTATGTCAGGACCGCGCAAAGTGGCGTTCCATCATCTCTGCCTATCCCTCGGGGACCAAGGCGTAAGCTTTATTTATTTAAAAGACCTAACATCTGTCGACTGGGGTGCCGAGCGCAGTGCGGCATTGATGGAGAATCATAACTGTTTATCATTTGTTGGTCTCCTTCAGTGCCGCTCTGTCATGTTCAGACGTATTACTAACCATCAGCTGAGCGTCCTGACCATACCTACTGTCTACTTTGTAACAAAAAAATCTTGCATAGTGTAGGTAGGGCCCCATTTGCTTTAACACTTCCTTGTCTCTTTACCGGTATTATTCGCGTTGCCAGCACGCACGGATCACATTACTCCCCAAATATATTAGGTTACCTAGCCCTCACAGGGATGTCCTATGCCGTGGTGAGAGTTCCACTCATAGGTTCTGAGGATCGTCGCCTATATTAAGCCTTATTATAAAATATTAAGGCTTCCAATCTGCGAGTCTTTCTCTCGTCATGTTTTAGTCTGAAGGCCATCACCGGTCAACAGCAAATACTTTATAAAAACAATTAAATTAACTGCTGGTTAGTTGAGGTTTAAGTTAAAAGTTAACGCTCGTAGCGATAAGGCCGCCTTTGCTCACCACTTGTTTGAATTTTCTGCAATAAATAAATATCCACTGACGTTCACACAGCGCCATCTAGCCCCAAGTTAAGCGTGAAACCTGTATTATGGGTACTACACAACGGATAACATATTTATTTTGTAAAAACATACGTAATATACATAGAAAACACCCAGACCATTACAAATAGACATGTTCATGCCCACAAATGTTTGTAATGCCTGGGGATCGAACCCGGAACCCTTGGTGTTACAATCAACGTCTGATTCTCACATGTCGGGTGTCGGAACGAAATATTAATCGGTGGTTCCAGTGGCCGCTTGATGACCTATTTGGCAGTGATAATGCTTTCTAATGCCAGGAGTCGTGGACTTTAAACGTACCTTGATAAAGACTTTAGTGTTTACAACTACAAATAGTAATACATTTATGAATATGCATATAATACAGAGAGCTAGGTGGGCTTAACACAACGATCTCTTCTAGACACTTTCAGATAGTCCATATAATCTTAATATTGGATTTGTGTATCCATTTCCAGAACATAAGTAAAATCTTTTTGATGCAGTCAGAGAACCCAGTAGACATATACCTTAACGTTTGATATTATGTACATCAGTTGAGATATCTATAGTGTGCACTTCATATATGCAAATAAGCAGTGCATACCTGTGCTTTCAGATAACTCGGAAAATCGCTAACATATTATGATTCCCACTTATTCGTCCATTTTCCTCTACATATAGAAACCATAGGCGATCTGCTGTCATCAACAGCACTCAATTTGACAAAAATGAAAATTATTTATTGTTTTTGCGATCACTGCCTCTCACTTTGCATACCCTACTCATAATCTCTGTGCACGCCACTGTTTAGTTTAACCTTATAAGAGAACCTTCGTATAATATATGGGTTCGTCCACTGATCCTTTGTTGTCTAGATAGGTGCTTAATAGCTCTTCGTCATTATACCTAAGTACTGATAAGTAGGTATTGGTAAAGTCTTAATTACATTTTAGTAATACCTATATAATCTTATTAGTGCTTGTTTAAAAACGTTTGGTGTAGTTTGAAGTAGTTTAGTTCGAACCTCAGCCAATATGGTAAACAATGGTTCTATGGTGAGTTTTTGTTTCGATAATGACATAGATTGGGCTAAAAACTGAAAAAAATCGATTATTTTTACCGCGTTTACGTACCTCCCCCCACTTTCGTATTGATGATGATGATGATGAAATCTCGACCGATTTCGGCCACGGCGACTGTCTTTAACTATTGTTTTTCCGTTGATGTGCTCGTATGTGGCTTATGTATCCAATTTTTTTTCTGAAAATCCTCGCACATTGCGGACATGAGAGCACACCATTAACATAATTATAGCTGATGGCCTTTCGTATTATTCTACTAGTCAAGCCTTTCGTCGGATATACATTTATTGTTATCTTCAGTCTGTAACGTCCCACTGTAGGGCACAGGCCTTTCCGCACAGCATAGCTTTGGGGAGATTGGGCCGTAACCCATCACGCGGGCCCAATGCGGACTGGTATCTATATTTAGGGTTTTTAGAATTCTGCGTATTTGTCCCTTATAGTAAAAAAAACTGTACTATTAGGATTTAACAGTTTTTAATTTGAATTTGAAACTCTGCATTTAAATTTTTTTTTAACTATTTGACGAGTGTCGAACCCGAAACCCTTTGTGTCCCTTGATGGCTTGTTGACATCTAAAAGTTTTTGATGGGAAGATTTCTGGCTTCTGTATCATCGGAATGTTACATAAAACTATGTCAAAGGCCGTATTGCGTTTAAAAATCTGACACCAAGCTTGGTTAGAATGATAAAATATATCATACTAGCTGTTGCTCGCGGCTTAGGTTGCGTTTTTCATCTTTGGTGGAATTTATCAAAGTCCTTCGGGGATGCCTACTTATTGCAGTTTTATGCTTGTCAAAAGATAGTTTGTATGAAAATGTTTCATACAAACTTTCATCCCCTTTTTTATCCCTTTTAAGAGTAGAATTAATCAAAACCCTTTCTTAGTGGATTCTAATGTCATGTCATCTAACTGCATGCCAAATTTCAGCTTGATCCGTACAGTGGTTTCGGCTCTGCGTTGATAGATCACTACGTCAATCAGTCAGTCACCTTAGAGTTATATGTATTTATAATTATACATAGATGCTTTCTACTGGCAACCATTTGGTGTAATAGATCACGATTCTAAACAGCCTCCAAGGTCTAGCGGCCTGAGCGGAGGTTAAGATAGCTGCGGGGCCCGGCATCGTGGGTGCTAATCCCTCGAGGTCGCAAATTAAAAGCCAATGTGCAATTTGTTTTACGAGTAAACAGGACGGTCAGGACGCTCACCTAATGGAATGTGATACGTCTGACCGTGACAGAGCAGCATTGAAGGAGACCAACAACTGAGAGACAGTTTACAGTTATAATTCTCCATCAACACCGTACTGCGCCCGTCATACCAGATAACAGATGTTAGGTCTCTTATATCCAGTAATTTCACTAGCTACAGTGCCCTCATCGTGAAACACAAAACTGCATAGTACTCTCAATTTACTGGACGATATATGGCACTGCAGAGGTACTTCAAGTAAATTATCAAGTTTAGTCGTAACATTGTAGACTGACCTAATTGTCTGAAAAGAAAGATGATTCCGTGTTTCGGAGGGTACGTTAGGCCGTCGGTCCCGGCTAACGTATGGGTTGGGTTACGGCCCAATCTCTCCATAGATGTCCTTGCCAGCTAGGTCTGTGCAGTGAGGCCGATGATGATATCAAAGGCCACAGTTCCAACTCAAATAAAAATGTTTGTACCAATGTAGTAAGTATATTGTAACTTGTACTTTTCGAGAGTTTACTTTGACATAGATTTGTAGATTTAAAAAAGTAGGTAATACAAATGATTATGGTTACTTCTGCTTTGGTCTTACTGATTTTTAGTAGGTACCTATAAAGCATTAGTTGTTTAGGTTAGGGCTAGATCGCGCGATGTTTGGGAATATTTCTTAGATAAATAATTATGGACCGACGACTTGCGGAAGGTCGCTGGTGTGAGCTGGATGAGAAAAGCGGAGGACCGGGATATCTGGCGCAAAATGGGGGAGACCTATGTCCAGCAGTAGACTGCGGTAGGATAGGAGAGAAATAATTATTAATGTTTCACGCAGATGTTTAAGTAACGCCCATAAACTTTGCATTTTCAGACTATTGAATAGTTTATTCTTTACATAGAACATAAGTATATAATTTAAAATAATAACATTACACGAATGATTTAATAGTACTAAGATTACAACATTGTATCTATGACTCCATAAGTCGAGATCACAGTTCAAAGTCTTTAACATGCGTCTAGAAATCGTTACTTGGGAAACAATGGAGCAAAAACTATCATTGTGCTGTATGTAGTCGATAATAAAATATCGATGAAAATAAGTGGCATTTTAGCTCGATTGTAAAATAGTCCGTCTACTTGGATAATTGCTAAGCATTTTTAATTGTCGATTTTAAGTTATCGATTTAAGTCCGAGCTCTCTATCGGATGTATGACTTCGGTATTCCCAATTCGAATCTAAAGCTTTGATTTATGTACTGTTTTCAGAAATAATCTTGTAGACACGGTTAGAACAAGTAGCTATTATTTTATGTTTCTATATTCCGATAAAGTAGTACATACTCGTATGTATCAAATCCATTCGCCTGCAACTTGTTTGTTTATCGATATTCGAAAACAACTCAAGAACATCACTATCCAATAGATGTGACAACAGATCATTTTAACAGCGCCTAATTGATAATTTAAAAGAACAGACATGGAGTGTTTCTATCCAATAGATTCGCCAGCAGCCTTTTTAAATTTTTTATCGATAAACGTAAAGAAGATGTATGGAACAACCCTATCAAATGGATTGGCTAGTTAACACCGGTTGCAATGATGCGCTTCAGTTCACAGCTATCTTACAAAAAGTGTGTTTACTATACAAATCGAGTTACAAAATAGTCACTTTCAGTTGATTTTTTTTAAACAACAGTGCAGTGCTTATTTGACAATATTTTTTTTCGATATAGGTATATACATATAATACACAGCAAATTATCAAACTTCAAATATATTTCTTGATATTTTATATAAGCTACTTTTCGAGTTTATAGATATTTAACGAAAGATTTTTGAGTATCTTTCATTTTCTTACTCGAGAGCCGTGTTTACTAAAAGAGGCGGGTAAAATAATTAATTGCTTAAGTGTTGTATTTGTTCCGTTTGGTGGGCTAACCAATATCCCCGTAACCATATCGAGTAGACTGTTTGTAAACATTGTTATTAAATAACTAGGTATAAGAAACCTATCATATCAGGAAATAAAGAATATTACTATTATTAGATATCTGTCGTCTCGGGTCATGTGCGCAGGGCAGTGTTGACGGAAAGTAATGAATGAATACTGTTTAAATAGACTGAGAAAACTGTATTTTGAAATGTACCTATAATGAAAAATATTTAAGCTAATTAATTGTTTGCCATACCCGAAATGGGTCACTAAGTTGCAAGTACCATACTTAAACTTAAGAACATTTGTACACTAAGTTGAAAATAAAACATTTGAATTTGTTATCAATTTCCTATAACACTGCATTTGTCACGGTCAGGCGTATCTCTTAATACCAGGTGAATGAACTGACCGTCCAGTTTACTTAATGACATAAAACAATTAAAATTTTTAAGCCTCTACCAAACTTGGAGGGTTATCGCCATCTCTTAAAACGGTACTACTATAATGATACGTCAGCACTTTTGTACCAGAAAAGACGAAGTAATATTATTGTAATATTGTTTTCAGAGACTGTCGTAAGAAAACAATGTCATGAAAAATTGGGTTAATTAACTAGGAATCAATGCCAACCTTTGATCAAGCGCGATTCTGTAAAGTACACATTGCGTAGATAACTAGTACTGAAGAGTATGTTATCTACAATATATTATGCTTATCAGTGGCACATAGTGCCCCGGCCGCGCTAGTCATTTCTATGACAGCGCAGATGTTTGTGACTGATCTCACGTAAATGTATGAAGTGCTTTTGCTAAGTGATTGAAATGTTATACAGTTTTAAAATGAAAATAGTTTCGATGGAATCTTTTTTTTTAGAATTAACTTTGCTTTTTTTTTCGAAGTGGACAGTATCGTTTTTTAATTAGTTGAATGAAAAGTTTTATACCGAATAGTTGATGATACCTATAGTCTTTGTTTTTAGAGTTTTACAGAAGTTATAAGTGAATATATTAGTGGAAATGTTCTTAGGTAATTGGCTCAGTAAAGTTTAAAAACTATAGCTAGATGTTTGTTCTTAATATATTTATTGATTTTTATTAGTGTTAAGTGCATTAAATTGTGTTCATTTTTGTATAAGGGATATATACCTATGGTGTTTAAAATTTGTAAACAACAGAATAAAGTGGTGGGGAACGGTCAATACGTTATTTCTATGTATGATTGACAGTATCATAATTGATTTATTAATAACAATATCTTTAACCATAATTGAAGTGCATTTCAAATCCGGAAATGCATAACTTATGTGTTTGATAACTACTAGTTTATGAATGTTTTTGTAATAGTGTGTCAAATAGATAAGACATTAAGTGATATAATGTTATAATAATTACTAAATATTTATAATACAAATGTAAGATATTAGTTGAGTGGTGTAAGTGTATTAGTGGGTCAGCAATTAAAAACAAAATGATTCCGTTAAGGAAGGTCACCCATCGTGCTATGTTCTTCGTGAGCAGGACCGTTTACATGACGTGTAAGTTAATTATTAAGGATCCTCAAATTTATAAGGATATAATTCTACAAGGTCTAATCAAGTACTAAGTGCGAAGACCAACCCTAGTTATATAGAAAATACTAATGGCTCTTCCGTACTTCAAGTTTATTTTCAATTAATAGCGGGTAAACGAGCAGACGAGGTCGTCCAACCCACAGTGGACCCGCGTGGATGACTAAGGCCTAATCACCCTATACGGGTAGGCTCGTGCCCCTCGGTGGGGGCGTTAAATGAGCTGATGATGATGAATCGAGCAGATGTCTCATCTGATGGTAAAGATACCACTTAATCAATACTCAAATCTGTATTGCTCTATAAATGTAGGAACAGAAATAACTCATATGTAGGTACTTGCAATACCAGGACATAAAATGCGTTGTCGGCCCTTTAAACGGGAATAGGATACGCTCTTTTCTTGAGCGCCTGTAGCTCATTATTATGAACGGTTGCCTTTCGATCTGGAGGGTGCAGATTCAAATCCCTCCACGTACCGATGTATGTTTGAATTTTGAAATAATAATAAAGTTTCTCGACACTCTTATGGTGAAAGAAATCATCGCAAGGAAACCTGCGCACGCCTGCGTAGAGCTTCAAAGGTTGGGCGTCGGCATCCGCACTGGGCCTGCGTGGACGACTACGGCCTATACACTTCAGACGGGTAGGCTCGTGCCCCTCGGTGGGGACGTATAATGAGCTGGTGATGACGCTCTTCTTTACCGAGTTCACGTGACAAGAATGCCCCTTAGGCTCGTGCCCCTTGATGGGGACGTATAATGAGCTGATAATGACGCTCTTCTTTACCGAGTTCACATGATAAATCAGAATGCCCCTTAAGCTTGTCTCCCTCGGTGGGGCGTTGGGGGCGTATAATGAGTTGATGATGACGCTCTTCTTTCCCAAGTTTTCGTAATAAAGTGCTGGACATTCTTTCAGTCCAGGACTACAGCTGAATTTTCATTATTACTGTTTTTAATGTTTCTTACTAACATTATATGCTAAGGTACATAGCTATTAAGAATAGGCATGATGACTGGGTCCTGAAATCGTACGAACTATTTCATATTATTACAAATCTGGGTTAAATATAACGATGTGCTTACTCTCAGCTCGAAAACTCATGTTTTATGAATTTTATTAGTCTTCAAAGTTAGATGGGCAAGTCCATTTTTAAAGAACATTAATTGTCAAAAATTTGTTAACAAAAGGATAACACATACAATTTAAAGCAACTTTTGCTATGAAACAGTTTTAGTAAACGCAACATTTAATATAGTTGTAGTACAAAATTCACAAACTATGCGTACTAATTACTGATGCGTGACGTCATAACTAGGTAGCCATTTGTATGAAGCGTTTTTGGGAAAGTCCATTAATGTGCTTTTAGAATTGGAAAATCTCTGTGAGTTTTAATGTTAACGGAGTATTTTTTTACCAATGGTTCTATTATTATGCGGTCCATCGATATAATAACAGAAAAAAAAATTGTCATCATCCCTATTATACACTAACCAGTCATTACAGATAATTTGGTACAATCTGTGCCCACATGTTTACTCGTAGAGCTGCAGTCTAGGATGTTAATTTTATTGATGAAACTAAAGACTGTATTTGACTGTATCTTGTTTGTGAGCCTTAAATAAATAAATAAACCAGAATGCCCTCTTTCCAGGCTGCTGTGGGTGCTGCTCGGCCCTCAGGCCTCGGTACAAGCGTCTCGTGGACAACATCTTCCCGGCGTCGCCTCAGGACGGGCTGGTCAAGTCGAACATGGAGAAGCTCACGTTCTACTCGCTGTCCAGCCCGGAGAAGCTGGACAGGATCGGGGAGTACCTGTTCCAGAAGGCTTCCAGGGATATATATAGGAGAAGGCACGGGTTAGTAATTTATTATGGTTTATGCGTCATTAAATGTTCTTTCAATTTTAATTTATTAATTAATATAATATGTATTTGTATAAGCAAGGGTATTACAGAATTGGTATTGGCAAATAATTGTTTTAGGAACAAAAATGATTTGCTTTAACATTTGAATTTTGAACATTTCAAAACGAAAAGATGAATATAAGGGAAGGCTTATGACTTGCCGGGCTGTTGTAGGCTGATTATTAATCAGATTGAAAGATCAACCAACAATGGTTTCCTTCATTACTGCCTCTGTCAGGGGTAGTGGCGTGCACAGAGATTGTAGGGTATGCAAAGTGAGTGACACTTATCGCAAAAACAATAAATAATTTATATTTTTGTCAAATTGAGTGCTGTTGATGTCAGCAGATCATCCATGTTTTTAAATCTGTAGAAGAAAATGGGCGACTAAGTTGGAATCATTTAATTTGGCGATATTCCGTGTTGTCTGGACGCACAGGGTATGATGAGGCTGAACGAAAAAGGACTTGGTCCCTGTTTTCAATAGAATATTATGTTCTATAATATTTGAAATATTTGCACGTTGCAGTCAAAGGTTTTAAATGAAAGCAGCCTTTTTGGTACCAAGTCTTTTTCGTCCCTGACCATCGCGTTTTTTGTGCTATAATTTTCTGCCAGTTTCAGCCTCATCAGGGTATACACAGCTTATTTGCAATGGAGCGCACGCCACTGGCCATGGGCAGATGTGTCACTTTAGGTGAACGCCCCGTACACTGAGTAAAAATAATATATTTAATAATAAGATAAATTAAAAAACCTTAATGATATTGACAAATATACCTATATCGCGATGCTGTTCTTCACGGAAGTAATGATAAGTCAAGATATCAAATGCCTTAGGCGAAATGTGTAATCTTGAAATTGATTAACAAAACTAGTGTTATGAGAAGATTAAAGGGGTTACAGTTATGCAATGTCGAGGTTGCATTTAGATTATTTTATTATTAATTCGCTATTTTAGCTAATCGACAGATAATATTTATAACATTATAAAACAAAAGAAAATTAAAACAAAAAATACGTATAAAACGCTTAACAAATTCATGAGAGTCTACGAAATATTGCGAATTGAAATTACCTAAATTTACCCTTTCAAAACCCTCCCGAATACCTGAACATCCATACGAGGGATCCTGCCATTTTTTGACCACCTTCGTAATGATGATGAATACCTTATTACCCATTTAATATGTTGTCGATTTTCCGGTTGTCTGGACGCACAGGGTATGCACTGCCTATTTGCATATACGGAGTGCACACCACTGCAAGTTTATTCTTTATCTAAGAGACACAATGGAAAAGCGTTTGTGACGCTTTAAGGCGTCTTTGACGGTCAAAGGGTTGATGTTAAAAATGTTTATTGTACATTTCAGGTTCGTCATAATAGCGATGGAGGCGATGGACCAGCTCCTGCTGGCGTGCCACTCGCAGACCCTCAACCTGTTCGTGGAGAGCTTCCTCAAGATGGTGCAGAAACTACTCGAGTCCACCGATCCTCAGCTACAGATATTGGCGACGCAAAGCGTGAGTAAATGTGTTCTGGAATGACTGCGTTTTGGTATAGGATATAACGACTCAAAGAGCGTCGGTGGCTCAGTGGTGTGGTGTGGACTGGTGCCCTCCTACCGGGAGGGTGATTCAAATCCCGCCACGTACCAATTGTTTTCGAATTTTCGAAATTATATGTACGTTATCCGACGCTCTTACGGTGAAGAAAAATAGCATGAGGAAACCTGCGCACGCCTGCGGAGAGATTCAAAAGTTGAGCGTGATGTCGGGCAATCCGCACTGGGCCCGCGTGGACGACTAAGGCCTAATCACCCTATACGGGTAGGCTCGTGCCCCTCGGTGGGGACGTTTAATGAGCTGATGATGATGTATCATCATCATCAGCGACATAACGACTCCTAGCGAGATGGTATGCGGCTGAAACTGCGTCTAGAACTTGTCCATTTGTAGTGGGCTAGATGTTTTGATGCACTAAGACCCATATTGTATAAAAAGAGTATTCTTTAAGTAGACAATGATGTAAAAAGTATAGATTCGTGATTTGCTCACAAAACAATCGAACAAAGTGTTCCGAATGCAGTGACAGCACACATACACTTATTTCGAATGAGCGTACATTTACCTTAACAAAAAGCCTACAACTGTATTATATTTGGCAAATTACGTATAAAAAAATGTATATAAGAATGTTTATCCTTTGTTTAGTACTCACAATACAGGCTTCACGCTTAGATGGCGCTGTGTGAATGTCAGTGGATTTAAATAAATAAATAACAAATAAATATCCACTGACATTCACACAGCGCCATCTAAGCGTGAAGCCTGTATTATGGTACTAAGCAACGGATAAATATACTTAACTTTTTTTTGTAAATACATACATATATACATAGAAAACACCCACTAATTATTTATAATGAAAATTTGTCTAAATGACGCGATGGGCAGCGCCGCGGACACTGATCGAGATTGCGCATTTAGTTAGTTTATTGTTTATCTAAGGCTCTTACGGTGAAGGAAAACATCGTGAGGAAACCTTCATGCACGCCTGCGAAGAGATTCGAAGGCTGTGTGCGAAGTCTTCCAATCCGCACTGGGCCCGCGTGGACGACTAAGCCCTAATCACCCTATACGGGTAGGCTCGTGCCCCTCGGTGCGGACCACAGACATCCGAATATACAATTAGACTGGACAAGCCGCCAAGTTTATAGGCAGTCCCAGTGTCGCAATTTCTTTTCGGTTCTTATCTGTGAAAAGTTATTATATTTCTTGGTAAATTTACTGATCCATTGCGATGATGGCATGTTACAATTGCACAGGATGGCATTTTGGGAAAAAACGGTAATTTCTTCTAATATTCGTGCGTCTTGACTCGTCTCACAGAGCGTAAACTGGCAGCCAGTGTATGCTCGTTGAGCTTACATTTGTCGCACTTAAAAACGCGGCTTGCCCCATCTCCTGTATTGGGAAATCTGTGGTGCGGACGTTTAATGAGCTGATGATGATGAAGGTTCTTACACAACTAAAACAGATTTTTTTATTTCAGTTCGTCCGTTTCGCGAACATCGAAGAGGACACGCCCTCGTACCACAGGCGGTACGATTTCTTCGTGTCCAAGTTCTCGGCGATGTGCCACAGCAACCACAGCGATGTCGTGACGCGGGATAAGATACGCCTCGCCGGGATACAGGGGCTGCAGGTAAAGATGGAAGTGGATTGATCATGAATGTATACTTTTTTATGTTATAGCAGGCAAACGAGCAAACGGCTCATCTAATGGTTAATACCGCCGCCCATGTACATTTGCAATACCAGACGGAAAGAGTGAAAGAAAGAAAGAAAGAAAAAAACCTTATAAAAAAATCTGTTACAGATACTTTTGAATCGTCAATTGTTATTATTAGTGAAATGCGTTATAATATAATCTAGAATTCAAAATAATATAATAATAATTTAAATATATTTTAGTTGAGAAGACAAACATTTAATTACTACAAGGACTTGCTCCTTTTTTTATTTACCCAATTATTTCGTGCCCCATACAACATCTTTACATGAGTAGGTACATTGTAGGTTAAGTAAGTCAGAAGGTTACTTTGGCATTTGTTGTGTGCTATAAATAAATATAAATAGTAATAACATTATATAGTATAAGCCGTATAAATCCATATGTAATTATATGTTATACGTTCATAAATTCATAACCCAACACCCCGTTGTAACATGACGTCATACATTTGTGTTTTGACATGTGCTTTCACGAGTTAAAAAAAACTGATAATAACTGAGCAACATGGCGTCAAGTATAAATACAACAAATGTAGGGTTAGAGATATTTAAAAAGTTATATTAACCTATTGAACGTCGGGAATCCAGACACAATTGAATATCTGTTGTGTCTAGCGTGTACAGGCGTCATTGGCGGCAAAAGGGTTATATAATTATTTTTATGACACTTATCGATTGTATAAATAATTTGACACGAGTGCTAGTTATAATTGCCAGATTCACTTTGTCATGTATAACTTTTGCTCCCAGTCAAAATAAAAATTTTATGTTTTAAATTGAAAAAAAAAAATTGCTATTACCATATATAATATAAGCTATTACAAAAGTTTTGTATTCCAAAATTCAAAGTTTATGTATTGTCTTGCGCATTTTATAACCATTAGTCTTAAAAGATTTTATTTTGTTTCTAGGGCGTCATAAGAAAAACAGTTTCCGACGACCTAGTCGAAAATATATGGGAGGCTCAACACATGGACAAGATTGTACCTTCATTGCTGTATAATATGCAGGTGAGATATGATTTATAGTTTTTATCATCATCAGCTCATCAAACGTCCCCACTGATGGGCACGAGCCTACCCGTATAGGGTGTATATGCCTTACTCGTCCACGCGGGCCCAGTGCGGGTTGGTCGCACGCATAACCTTTGAATCTCTTCGCAGGCGTGCGCAGGTTTCCTCACGATGTTTTCCTTCACCGTAAGAGCGTCGGAAAAACGTACATATAATTTCGAACGTAAACGCATTGGTACGTGCCGGGATTGGAACCTCGTCCCTCCCTGTAGGAGGGCAACAGTCCACACCATTGAGCCACCGACCGATAGATTTATAGTTTTAATTGGTGATTAATGTATACCTATTATTTTGTATAAAAGAAAGAAAACAAAAAAAAGTTTTTTTGTTTTCTTCCTTATTCCGTATTGTGTTTTGTATATATATCGTCCTAGCCGTGTCCGGCTACGGCGACTCTATATGTCTAACCCAGGTCGTTGTTATGATAGGCTCTAACGTGGCTAGCAAAACCGAACTTCGATTTGAAAGTTCGGCTACATAGCGAACGAAATAACTGGCCAGCAAAATTAAAAGTATTATTGTAATGAATTGCGTTATTTTGGTATTGATATGAATTTGTGTGTGTTTCAGTGTACAAATAAATGTTTTATCTATCTATGTGTTTGTACTTATCAACTCCTAACAGAACCGGAATATCGAGCACAAGCTAGAAAACATCAACCAATAATACCTTTTCCCAGACGGCAGAGAAGTACGAGACGTCATCGTGTATGGAAACGGAACGGGAAGGGGAGGCGTCCCCGGCCAGACTGGCCGAGGCCTGTCTCCGGGAGCTGGTGGGCCGCGCCGCCTTCGGACACATTCGCGGCGTACTGCGGCCTGTGCTCACGTACGTGACTCTATAGGCTTTGCATTTAACAACAAAATATCAACTCACTAGGTGGTAGACTCGATACTGAGTCGTCTACGTAGGTACCACCGCAGTGCCAGATATCGTACCGGGAAATAGGAGTTTTTTACACCTCTGTGTGATCCCACTTAGTGTTGCGGTTGAGACGTTGACTATTATACCAAGGATTCCGAGTTTGATTCCCGGGCAGTACATTTGTGTGCATGAACTTGTCTGTTTGTAATGGTCTGGGTGTTTTCTATGTATAATATGTATGTATTGACAAAAAAAATGTATATAAGTATGTTTATCCGTTGTTAAGTACCCTTAATGCAGGTGTCACGCTTAACTTGGGGCTAGATGGCGCTGTGTGAATGTCAGTGGATATTTATTTATTATATACTCACTAGGTGGTAGACTCGATACTGAGTCGTCTAGGAAGGTACCACCGCAGTGCCAGATATCGTACCGGGAAACAGGATTGTTATGCACTTTTGTGTTTCACTGTAGCTAGTGAAATTACCGGGTATAAGAGACCTAACATCTGTTGTCTCGAGTGACGGGCGCATTGTGGCATTGATGGAGGATAATAACTGTCTATCAGTTGTTGGTCTCCTTTAATGCCGCTCTGTCATGGTTAGGCGTATCACTTACCATCAGGTGATTTTCCTGACCGGTCGTGCACTTATAACATAAAAAAAATTAGAAAGGGCAAAATTATGCAAATTAGAAATATCTTAATCCGACTTATCATCGAAATATGAATAGAAGGGACATATATCGACTATGGGGCACACTTTTTCCCACTTTGTAATATTAAGGTCCTTTGTTGAACATTTACTAGTTTTTAATGATGATAATAATAATGATGTTTAGCAAATGACAACTGCCACAGTATTTTGATTAAAAGATGGTTTAGATTACCGAATAAATGTATGATGAATAAATTTTTTTTGTTTTTTTTTTATCCTTTATAGGCAGACATTTGACCGCCATCTCACCTGATGGTAAGTGATGATGCGGCCGAAGATGGATCATGCCTGCCTAGAAACAGCCTATTCACTCTTGCCTTGAAGACGGCCAGGTTGAAATGATCGGGGAACACATAAGGAGGCAAAGAATTCCATTCCTTTGCGGTACGCATTAGCAACGAGGCACCAAAGCGGGCTGTGCGGATGTGTGAAATGTCTACCACGTAAGGATGGAACGCTCGCCTCCGTCTTGTATCCCGATGGTGAAAAGGGGCTGGTGGAATTAACGCGTTTAATTCCATCGCACACTCACCGAAATGTAGCCTGTAAAAACCGACAGCCGTGCAACTCTACGACG
The DNA here is from genome assembly GCA_019425675.1 of Leucinodes orbonalis. Classification (NCBI taxonomy): domain Eukaryota; kingdom Metazoa; phylum Arthropoda; class Insecta; order Lepidoptera; family Crambidae; genus Leucinodes; species Leucinodes orbonalis. The sequence goes on along the minus strand of PQWD01001819.1, from coordinate 90,593 downwards.
ATGCTCGAGGCTTTGCAGCTTAGCGTCAGTCAGAGTAGGGTCGCCAATGAGCCGCTCAGCACGCCGCTCAATCGAGTCCAAAGCAGCCAGTTGGTATTTGGCTGATCCATCCCATAGGTGGCAGCAGTATTCCATACAAGACCGGACTTGGGCTTCATATAATGCTAGAAGCTGTCCTGGGGTGAAATATCGCCTAACCTTGGAAAGGATCCCAAGTTTTTTTGCTGCAGTCTTTGCTTTGGACTCGATATATTGGTCGAAGTTGAGATTGGCAGTGAGATGAACACCAAGAAGCTCTAGGCTATCAGTCACTGCGACAGGTACATTCCGGAAAGTCGAAGCAAACTCGAATTTGCTCCGTTTGGTGGAGAACAGACACGCCTGTGTTTTGGTAGCGTTGCACGTCACCAGATTAGCCACCTAGTTTTGAACTATCATGTCATGTGTCAAACAATTTATTTTTTTACTTTAGTTGCTGCAACTCATATCAAATGAACCTGAAAAAGTTATTAAATTTACTGTTAATGATAATTTATTGAGTACCATGAATATCTCAATTGAAACACTCTTTAATTGTTACAGGCACTTCGATCGTCACGAGTTGTGGGTGCCCAATGACTTCGCGATCTACACGTTCAAAGTCATCATGTTCTCCATCCAGGTACGAATAAGTACTAATTTATCTTTCTGTTAGTAAAAACGTTAACGAAAAATAACTAAAACTGAAAATTTATTAATTTCACTAGGTGGTAGAGAGACGAGTAATCTTCTATTTTGAGTAGGTAGGTTTAAAGAGATCGTAATTTAGCAACAATACCGCTAATTATTAATATCCACTGACATCATCTAGCCGAAAGTTAAGCGTGAAGCTTGTATTACGGGTACTAAACAATTGATAAACATATATACGGTGTCATTTACCATCAGATGAGCCGTTGCTCATAATATATATATATATATATATATATATATATGAGCAAACGGCTCATCTGATGGTAAATGTCACCGCCGCCCATGTACATTTGCAATACCAGAGGGCACTGAAATGCGTTGCCGGCCTTTCAGCAGGGAATACGCTCTTTTTTTTAAGGTCGCCGGGTCGTATCGCTCAGGAAATATCTCCGGCAGCAACTGATTCCACAATTGCGTCGTTCGTAGCAAGAAATTACGACAAAAACGCACTGTCGATACACTTACGCACTTATATGTATTGTTTGTAAATATATACTTCTTATAAGACCCATTTGACGACCTATTTGGTGTTGCGGTTGAGAGGTCGACTGCAACACCCAAGGTTCCGGGTTCGATCCCCGGGCAGTACAAACATTTGTGTCTATGAACATGTCCTGTTGATAATTTTGGTGTTTACTATGTATAATATGTTTGTATTTACAAAAAATATATATACATAGTGCAGGCTTCACGCTCAACTTGGGGCTAGATGGCGCTGTGTAAATGTCAGTCAGTGGATATTTATAGAAAACACCCAGAACAATACGAACAGACATGTTCATGCACACAAATGTTCGGTGTATAGCTGACGTATCTGCCATTTCACCAAATGGGTCGTGGATAACACCCATTCGCTGTGAAAAATATGTTTTTCTTGAGTTTAAATGATAATGAATCGTATGTTGTACAACCAGGCGCAGTATTCGTACAGCGTGGTGGAGGCCTTAATGCAGCATTTGGACGCGGACGGGGCCCCCCGCGCGGGGCCCGGGGCCCCCCGCGCGGGGCCCGGGGCCCGGGGCCGCGTGCGCGCCGCCCGCGCCGCCGTGCTCAGCAACATCGTCGCCATCGCCGCCGGGGACAGTGTCGGTATGGATTGAAGATATTAACCCGGCGTCATTGAGGTTGGGTCTAAATGACCCGCTTAGTTTAGAATTTCTAATATTTTTTAAAGTACGCGCGAGACGTTGCTCTTCTGCTCAGTAGCTGTCACCAATACTATGCTCTAAATGTTTTCGAAGAGAAATCAATTCGATAGCAACTGCGCTGCGAGCTATGCGGGTTAAAGTGTCAAAAATAACCGAAAAGTTACGTTATTTCTATAGGAATTTTATGAAAACGTAAGAGATCTTAATTTTGTACCCTTTTGGTAAGTTATATAAAGTAGATGGAACTTAATAAAGCATTACTAAATTATAATTTTTTCGTTTGCATATCACACCAGAATACCCTCTTACTGATTAATAACACAGTTTATAAATTTACTTATAAACTATAGAAATACCGTGTCTTAAATATATGGGTAAAATTTACCCACCTCAACGTCCATGTAACTGTTTCCTACCACAATGACGCCGGGTTATAACATATCCAAATCAATAGCAAATCTTTCACGACTGGCGCTTTAAGGCGTCCATAGCGGTCAAAGGGTTAACAATAGTGGTGGTACTCTTTCGCACATTACTATCTTTTACTATGTGGTAGACTCGGTACTGAGTATACGCTAGATATCGTCCCGTCAAATACGAGTGTTTTTCACTTCTGTTTCAGTTTAATTTAACACCTATGAAAAGGTAGATAAAGCTCGATACTGAGTAGCTGATAGTTACCACCGCAGTGCCAGATATCATCCCGTGAAATAGAAGTATTTTGCACTTCTGTGTTTCGGGATGAGGGCACTGTAGCTAGTAAAATTACCGGGTGTAAGAGACCCCACATCTGTCGTCTCGGGTGACGGGCGCACCGAACTATTATTATAATCATTGTTATTCATTGTCCCAGTGGCTGAAAACAAGAAAGAAAATATTAATTTGGAGTATATTGTGCTACAAGTTCTTAGTGATCCTTAACCCATAGAGTATTGTGTCTGGCGCCTTAAGACGTCATTAGCAGTCAAAGGCTTAAACTAGAAATAACACGTGTTTAGTTTTTGCACCAGCCCGCTAACCTAAAATCATATTTCTTTCACCCAAAGGTTGCCTGGAAGAAATTTCTACCTTAGCAATAAGGCCGCCTACATTGTACTAGTTTTTTGTTGTTTCTTGTTGTGTTGTATGTTTTTTTTATGTGCAATAAAGAATTTTTATCTTATCTTATCTTAATGCTACTAAAATAATTGTATGGTTATATATGGTTATATATTCTTTAATTTCGTATCACCAGGTCCATCGGTGTTGGAGATCATAAACAATTTGCTGACGAACTTGCGAGCTTCAGTCGCTAGAGATTCAGAGGTAAGATTGATTGTATAAAGCAAATATTAATTTATTTATTTATACTCTAATTTAGTAAGTCTGTGTGATAGCTTTACAATTCGTTAATTGTAAGATCAGATGATCTTACTGATGAGTTTTCTAATACTTTTTAATAATCTCATCCGAATCCTATTTTTGATCACTTGCATAAATTTAAAATTCATGCATTTTCATTACTAACGGGGCAAGTGTTCTATTTTTTATTCATACTATTATTAATAATAAATAATAATAAAGCCCTTTATTCTGAAATCAAAGTTACAGTATTCCCTAATTTCAGTGTGCCTGTTGGCATAGGCCTCCTCCAAAAACTTCCATTGTTCTCTATCCTGTGTGAGCCTTCTCCATTTTGCACCCACAGTCTGTTTAAGGTCATCTTACCATTTCATGTTTTGTCTTCCTGGATTTCTTTTCTGTCTCTTGGATACCATTCTGTAATGGCCTTCCATTTTCCATTTTTATCACGCATCATGTGTTCATCATACTATTATTACCAAGAACTCAATTTATTAGTGAATTGTGTGCGACGCCGACAACGCGATGCTGCAAAATGAAACATCACGAACTTCAGTTCATTTCTCTAAATGAAAATTATAACCGGTTCATTTAAAGTACCCATATTTTACTAACCGGTCCAATAACCGGTTCAGAGGAACGAACCCTTTTTCAAAAAAATCCGTGGGTAAATTCATCAAACCGGTTCAAAAAACACTGGTTTCCAAGTACTGTCTAGTACCATCATGTACATGTGTGCCTTCCTTAAAACAATATTTTTTCCCTGCAGAAAGAGACCGACGAGAAACTCTACCAAGAAGCGTTGATCAACGCCCTCGGCGAGTTCGCGGACCACCTGCCCGACTTCCAGAAGATCGACATCATGATTTTCATCATCAGCAAAGTGCCGAGCTCGCAGCGCGGGAAGACCACGAAAGCTGATTCCATGCTGCAGACGATATTGCTCAAGTCTTTGTTGAAGGTGATAATAACTTTATTTCCAACTAGCTTTTGCCCGCGGCTTCGCTCGCATTAAATTCGGGATAACACGGTACTTTCATTTATCACTATGCATAGGATTTCCCTTCCCTCCAACTTTAAAGGTTTCGGGTCAATTTCAGATTTTTTTTAGCAAAAATATGTTATAGTGAGCTAACCTTAAAAGATAGACATATGCTGTCGCGGACTTTTTTGTAGACCTTTAAAAGGAGAACAATACTCTCATACATGACTTTTGTGAAAGTTTAACCGTTTACTCAGCGTACGCAGCGGATGCTCCAAGTATGAAAAAATACCCCCGATTTTGAAACATTCTTCATTGTTGCTCCGCTTCTATTACGCGTAGCGTGATGATATATAGCCTATAGCCTTCCTCGATAAATAAGCCATCTAACACTGAAAGAATTTTTCAAATCGAACCAGTAGTTCCTGAGATAAGCGCGTTCAAACAAACAAAGAAACAAACTTTTCAGCTTTATATATTAGTATAGATAAGTACAGCTTCCTTAAGTCTATTACAAAATTGATTACTTATATAAATCTAAAAAGGAAAATAAACCAATTCTTATGGACCTCACACTATTTAATCCTGTCACGTGAGGGCCAAATGCAGACTGAATTACCAGTACAGACTTACAGACATCTGCGAAAAATTACATGTGTACATAAGAAAATTACAAAATATGTGTGCGCAAAATAACATTTAAAGGGAACTTAGAATGTAGTTACCTTAGGTAAATAATAATAGTGCATTAATTTGTTAGGTACAGCTAGTATTCTTTTTACAGTAAATTCTATGTAATACCTGTGATAATACTATTATTGCTTTACCAATTATATAGGGTACCATAAAACAAAACGAATAAGTGCAAAATTTAACTATTAAGACACAACTAATCGCAGTCCACTGCTGGACATAGGTCTCCCCCATTGTGCGCCAGATATCCCGGTCCTCCGCTTCCCTCATCCAGCCTCCACCAGCGACCTTGGGCAAGTGTTCGGTCCCCCGGTCCTCCGGTCCTACGCTCCGCTTGCCGAGCCCCGGTCTCCACTCCAGCACTCGTCTGCTCCAACGGCCCGAGGTTCTATGATATACGTGACCACACTATTGCCACTTCAACTTGCTGATCCGGCGGGCTATGTCGGTAACTTTAATTCTCTTACCGTCTTATTAATAAAAATCGCCTATTCCCAAGTAATCGAAGTTACTCTTGGATTGTTAATCCGAGAGTAACAGAGTATTAACATCGAAATTTGGACGTTATTAATAAACACAGTAACCTCGGTTTAACAAAGCATTCTTTACACCAGGATTAACGCAAATGTTCTGGCAACATCATTAGTTTAAAAGTTAAAAGAATGAGTTATTGAATGACAAGAACGGGATGAATAACAGAAGCTGTCATTGTAGCAAGTCGCATCACATTGACGTTTATTTACTCGTGGTATTTAATATTTTCGATTTTCACTTAAAACAGGAACTATTTTCAATTATTGAAATGAGTCAAAACGCATTCGCTCTATAAACTGGGATGAAGAAGAAAAGGTAAGTAAACCAAAACAACTAGTTAGTGTGTGGGCTTTATTAAATTGTTACTGTGGTTTTTATTTCATGTCTTTAATGTTTCAGCAATTATTTCGCACACTTCAAAGGAATATGCTCAAATTATTGAAAACAAATCGTTGGATATAAATACCAACAAATTAAAGACTAAAGCTTGGGAAGAATTTCACTCTAAGTAAGTAGTAAACACTTGGGTATATCAAATCAGGCATCCATCTATGAATTATTTTTATAGATATGTTATTCAGTACAATATTTGATTAATCTTATTAAATCATGTTTCTTATGTATAAGGTTTAATCAGCTAAACCGACGACCACGAGAACTATCATCATTGAAAATTCAATGGAAAACCATGAGGTAATGCCCGAAAAATATTTAGTACTTATAAAAAAGAAACTATTAAAACGGGTGGTGGATCCAGGCCTCCAACTCCAAGTAATGTGGTACTGGAAATTAAGGATTTATTAAATCCTGCAGAGCTTTTGAGAGACGATAATAAATATGACTCAGATGGAGTTATGGGTGGAAGTCATGTGTTTCCTGCTAATGAAACATGCTTTATTGACTCAGTAAGTTCTTTTAAATGGTATACAATACAATTTAAAACCTACCCATCTGGAATTTATACAATATTAACTAAACATATTTGTAATTCTTTCAGAATATTGAAGTATTGACTTGGATCAAGCAACTTGTCCAAGCTCAACTCCTGTGGAGTAAGTTATATCATTAACATACTTCTCTACATCAATAAATTTCAACATTCTTGAAATAATATTAGAATTTATTTCCAGATATCAGAAAACCTAATTACAATCCCCGTAAAGGTAAAAAGTACACTTACTGTATTATTTTATAAGAAAGTTTTTTTAATGCATTTAATTTTAATTACAGTCCCCTATACCAGAAAGCACAGCAACAAACACTCCTTTGATAACAAATAGCACTAAAACTTCAGTAAAGAAGTACTTATCCAAATAAAATAATTCTTTATTTGCATAAAAGACCATGAGTAATAGTTATTAGCTTATTAAATAGATAATGTTCTCATGTTTTGTGAAAAGTGTAGCAAACAAAATAATTGGAGTAATTACAATTTAATGAATATTTTGCCTATGACACAAATATATGTATTTTTATGTTTATTTAAACTTAAAAAATGTATATTGATACATATTTAACACAATTTGAGTGTTCCAATTGAAGTACTGTTGTCCAAACAGTTTAACAGTAGACACATTAAGCATGTTTTAAAGTATTAGACATTAATATATTAATGTGAATAAAAAAATTTCAGTGCCGAAACGACAACTTAATTTAACAAATATTATAATAGGGAAGGCTAACAAAAAAGGTTACATTTTTTATATCTATTGCTCCTTACTATATTTAGATTGAACTAAAAAATAAATAAATAGTATTTATTCTTTACAGACCATGAAGACTTGTTATAAAATGATGAATCATAGTAAGATGTTGAAGGATGAGGAGCACAAGAGGCGAATGGAAATGATGGAGGAAGAATGCAATAAGATGGAAATAAATCGTACTATATTAGAGAGAGAAATTCTACAACTACAAAAACTGCGTGAATCTTCATAAAATAAAACATGCTTTAATTTTCTCAACTGTTTTATTTGCATAAATATATAAAATAACATAAGGAAACCTTCGTTATGTTAACATCCAACTACAATCAGGCACAGTATAATCTTATTCAAAATTTTGATTAATAAATGCTGCCCGTGCAGAATTACCCTTAGTGAGTTGTCAATGGTTTGTGTTACTGGGACTGTTCATATTCCTCTTCAAATTCAATAAAATCTTGCCTGTGCATTGCTATATTGTGCATACTGCCAATGCAACAATATACAGTTTGGTATTCTCTAACTTGGTTGTAACCCCTCAGTAAACAACGGAACCTTGCTTCCACAAGCCAAAGCACCGTTCTACCACATTACGGTCCTTATATGTGCCCAGTTATATTTTTCTTCCTTCTCTATGGTGGGATGAAGTACTGGAGTAAACAAATATGGAGTACAAGCATAACCTGCATCTCCTAAAAGCCTCCTTTAAATTCTGAACGCTCAAATCTTTGTTTTAAGACACTTTCATTAAATATTCGTGAATCATGGGTGCTGCCTCTCCAATGAGCCACAATGTCCATGACCTCCAAGTTAGCATTTGCTACCACCTGAAACAATGTTCAAATTATTAAAGAAAAGTGATAAAGATAAATGCAATTACTTGTTACTACATAAAACTTACTTGTACATTAATTGAGCTATATCCTTTTCTGTTAATATAATACTGTCCAGTTTCTCCACCAACTTTTGGGATTCTAATATGTGTGCAATCAATAGCTCCGATCACTTGTCTAAACCCACACAAGGAATAAAACCCCATCATCACACTATTTTGTTCTAAATCAGTGAGTGGCATTTTTATCCATCGGCTCCTATGTGCTACTAATGCCAAGGCAACTTGTTTACATACAAGAGATACTGTGGACTGACTTATTCCACTGAGATCTCCTGCATCATCTTGAATCTGTCGACATAGAAAGATTGGTTCATGTATAAGTATATAAATTAATTGGTAAATTTAATTAAAGTATATGCATAATACATATTTGATATTTACTTCTCCACGGGCCCAGGTTCTTATTGCTGACAGAACTTTTAGATAGGGCGGAATAAAGCCACCTCTGAATCACCAGATAAATCATTTTTGACCATTTCTATGATAAATACTGCAGTAGATCTAGAAATCTGTACTTGGATTTAAATCCGTTTCTTCAAGTTCTTCCAAAGGATTCTTCCGTATTTTATAAATTTTCATACGTCTCACTAGTGACATCCGCATTTCAACCTCATTTACTATTTCATCAAACTCCCTCAAATCATCAACAAAATAGTCTCTTTCCATTTTCAATAAACACACCACGTAAATAAACAAGCACATTAAATAATGAGAGGTTTGACTTTTAACGTCAAAACGCACGGCTAATCTTAGTTTAGTCTTTCGTTAAACCACAGAGTTCCATAGATTAATTTTATTTCGAGAGTAAGCTCGGACTTGCTTACTCTCACGTTACATCTCATTTATTAATGGTAAATTTGTTTACTCCATACTTAAAACATGGATAAAGTTACTCTCGCTCTAGTCGATGTTTATAAATAAGACGGTTACGGATTAAATCATTTCTGATCTTATCCCTAAGAGAGTCCCCGAGCATATCTCGCTCCATTTCGCGTTGAGTGACTTTACTTGTGTACCAATCCCGCAGTCAGTGTTCATGTCTCAGCTCCGTATGTAACGAGTTGGACGCATCAGGACATGACGTAGCTAATCGAGCTATTATCTGAACTTAACTTCAATCTGACAAGAAACAAAACAAAAAAACGGACCAGAACTCACTACAAAATCTCAAATAGGTGGCCTTTAAAATGGTTTGCAACAAGACCTATGGCCAGCAGTGTCTTGCAATACGTAGATGAGAGAGAGTGTTGGTTATAAAGAAGATGTATTTATGATTTTCAGGTGGGAACAACATACAAGACAAGCGAGCTAAGTAAAGCTTTCCCGGCGGCTTTCCTCGATGCGTTATTGCGTGTCGCCGGAGCCGGGGAGCCGGCGGCTAGAGTGTTGCTGCAACGGATACTACACACGCTGTTGGATCGACACGGAAACGCTGCACTCTTGCATACGCCTACGTGAGTATACAACAAATGATGCGAGCTTCAAGCCAGAGGGGCGTGTAAGGTGAAATATTTTTAAAGATTTTTTATATGACCAATCGTTTCTAAATTTATCGATACACAATTAAAATATGTTTTGATTGGGACTAGTGAGTTGTGACGTCATTGCTTAATAACATTGAACTATTATTATTGGTTTCAGTGTTACAATAAGGTATTGTAAATAACCAAAAGTGATCAATAAAACTATATAAAAAAGGTGCGTTTTACGATTATTATTTAGAATTGCAATTTGAAGTATAAATTAATTTAAAGGCTATTTACAGGTATTCGCAAATCAATATTGTGTAGTAACTTAATATATTATGTTCACGTTGTTTCAGGGTTGGGTACGCGGAATTAGGGCTGACCGTTGAGAAGTGTTCCAGGCAGGATCTTATTTTCATCAGCAAACACGGATATGCTATATTCACTTCTTTATACGATAGTAAGTGCCTCTTTAGCATTTTTTTTGTTCATCCCTTTGTTAAGAATAGTGTTCAATGCCAGCACATTACCATAGATAATAAAAAAGTCTGTCAACTGTCTTTCGTCTAAGTAATACGCATTCCAAAAATGTAAATGTTAATATAACTTAAATTAAACCAAAGTAAAACCAGTTACAACTCTATATTTTAACCAAAATTATAACAGAAATAATCTTTACGATTCAAGTATAAGAAGAGCATCACTTTTTTGAGGTTTGCGTTTCAACAAATTTGATCCTATTTTATGGATCTATCTATCTATCTGACGACCCATTTGGTGTTGCGGTTGAGAGGTCGGCTGCAACACCAAGGGTTCCGGGTTCGATCCCCGGGCAGTACAAACATTTGTGTGCATGAACATGTCTGTTTGTAATGGTCTGGGTGTTTTCTATGTATAATATGTATGTATTTACAAAAAAAAAATTACATAAGTATATTTATCCGTTGTTTAGTACCCATAATACAGGCTTCACGCTTAACTTGGGACTAGATGGCGCTGTGCGAATGTCAGTGGATATTTATTTATTTATGGATTGAAACGTCTGGAGGAGTCCACGAGTTCGGACCCTGCGGGAGATCGCATAGTGATGGCCTTATTCTTGCAGCACGTTTTAGGCTGATGATGATGATGAATATTTAGTTATCTCTTTATTAAAGACTCTAACAATGTATGTGATCTATAATTATTTAAACCTGTATGCCACCTCCAGATTGCAATTACGCTCTGTGCGCTTTAAATCCGTGGTCGCTCGGTCCGACTTGACAACTTTGAACCAATCGACGTAGAATTCTGCGACTCCCAAATTCCAACGCAAATTACATATTTTTACTTTTATGATATTTTTATAAGGCTCGCAGTCTTGCACGCAAAATTTGCCATTTATTTTTTTAAGTTTTTTTCAGCAAGTGAATTGTTTGTATATTCTTTATGTGAAATTATTAAAGTTCTAACATAATGTCCTTTTACAGGTCTGCAATTGGAATCGAACACCCTGGAAAACATCGAAGCCATCTACACGACTCTAGCGCTCATCTGCGTGGAGTTAGCCGCTGAAGAGACGCTCTGTGACATCATTCAGCTCATATTGGCGTAAGTACTTTGACTTTAATGTTTGATGATAGTGAGACTTGTCATCAACAGCCCATTAAACGCCCCCAATTAGGGGCACGAGCCTACTCGTATAGGGTGTATAGGCCTTAGTCGTCCACGCGGGCCCAGTGTGGGTTGGACGACTTCACGCACAACCTTTGAATCTCTACGTAGGCGTGCGCAAGTTTCCTCTTTCCTTTACCGTAATAGCGTCGGGAAACGTTCATATAATTTCGAAAATTCGAAAACACATTGGTACGTGGCGGGATTTTAACCTGCGCCCTTCATATCGGAAGTCAACAGTCCACACCATTGAGCCACCGAACTAGATGCTATCACGAAGAAATATCAACCAAAAAATTGTCGAGCCGCTTGACGCAAACGTTCAGTTATTATCATATTTATAACAACAGAGCGTCGGTGGCTCAGTGGTGTGGACTGTCGCCTTCCTACCGGGAGGGCTTAGGTTCAAATCCCGACACGTACCAATGTATTTTCGAAAATATATGTACGTTATCCGACGCTCTTACGGTGAAGGAAAACATCGTGAGGAAACCGTCATGCACGCCTGCGAAGAGATTCGAAGGTTGTGTGTGAAGTCGTCCAATCCGCACTGGGCCCGCGTGGACGACTAAGGCCTAATCACCCTGTAGGGGTAGGCTCGTGCCCCTCGGTGGGGACGTTTAATGAGCTGATGATGATGACGTTTTAGTTGTGACGTCTGCTACGCGTTCGATCCCCGGGCAGTACAAATATTTGTGTGTGTGCATGAACATGTTTGTGAGTATTGGTTTGGGTGTTTTCTATGTATAATATTAAGGCATTTACAAAAAAGTATATAAGTATGTTTATCCGTTGTTTAGCACCCATACTACAGGCTTCACGCTCAACATGGGGCTAGATGGCGCTGTGTGAATGTCAGTGGATATTTAATTATAATGCTGTGTTGACATAAATGAAATAAAAACCGTGTTGCCAGTATCCAGCAGTCTGCGTTGTCGAACCCAGTGCTGTCAGTGGCGCAGCAGTGCCAGCTGCAAGCGGTGGTGGTGTCGCTGATGGCGATCCTACCCGTGGTACTACCACTGAGGAGCTTGGCCGACTACGTCTGGAAGGTACGTACCATACCCTACTCTTTATCAGCCTATAACTACTCAATTTGGAGTCTAGTATGATCAAGACGTCGGCTACTACACCAAAGGTTCCGGGTTCGATCCCCGGGCAGTGCAAACATTTGTGTGCATGGAGATGTTCGTATTGGTCTGGGTGTTTTCAAAAAATATATATGAGTATGTTTATCAGATGTTTAGTACCCGCTATATATACAAGCTTCACGCTTAACTTGAGCCTAGATGGCGCTGTGTGAATGTCAGTGGATATTTATTATTTCTCTCTTCAACCTATCGCAGTCCACTGCTGGACATAGGTCTCCCCCATTGTGCGCCAGATATCCCGGTCCTCCGCTTCCCTCATCCAGCCTCCACCAGCGACCTTTAGCAAGTCGTCGGTCCATCGGTCCTTGGTCCTACGCTACTTTTGTCAAGCCCCGGTCTACACCCCAGAACTCGTCTCCTAATTTATTATTTCATCATCATCATCATCATCATTAACCTAGAAAGTCCACTGCTGAACGAAGGCCTCCCCTAATGATTTCCACGCGGACCGATCCCTTGCAGTTGACATCCATCTGCTACCCTCCATCTCACCTTAACCAGATCATCCGTCCATCTGGTTGGGGGTCGGCCTACGCTTATTTATTATTTATTAAAGATAAATTCCTGTTTTGTTTTAGATAATAGAAGCGCGTACTAGCGAAGGTCCTCACCTTTTACCACCACTGAGACGCGACTACGGGACGCTGGCGCCTGCGGACATGCCTTCAAGTCTGCCGTATCTCATGTTGGACCAGGTAATCATGACGACCCATGTTGTTTGATGGTCGAGTACTACACCGGGTTCGATCCCCGGGCAGTGCAAATATTTGTGGGCATTATCATGTCTGTAATGATCGCGAGAGATCGCTTCGATCGATAAGACCGCGAAATTGCATTCTTTCATTCTTACATTGCAGTGGCATTCGGAACACGTTTTTCGATTGTTTTTGGATCATACTTTTTACATCATTGATCCAATAGTCTCAAATATGCCCATTTCAGTATCAATTCTCATCATCTCATCATCAGCTCATTAAACGTCCCCACCGGGGCACGAGCCTACCCCTACAGGGTGATTAGGCCTTAGTCGTCCACGCGGGCCCAGTGCGGATTGGACGACTTCACACACAACCTTCGAATCTCTTCGCAGGCGTGCATGACGGTTTCCTCACGATGTTTTCCTTCACCGTAAGAGCGTCGGATAACGTACATATATTTTTGAAAATTCGAAAATACATACATAAAATATCAATTATTTTATTTTATTTGTGTAAATAATTATTAATTGCAATTGTATCTTATTTTTAATTTATTTTTTAAATTTATTTTTTAATAAATTTCAATTGATTTTTTCTAATTATGTATGTTTTTGTGTTTGGTTACTTTTAAGATGTTGAATGGTCCTTTTTTGCATGGATATGATATGGACTATGTAGTCTGAGATAAACAATTTGAATTATTCGTGGCAGATGGCAGTGTGTGAATGTCTTCGCGCCAGTGGAGTGGAAGCGGCAAGACTCCAAGCTGCGGCTCCTTATGCGAGTGGAGGTCTCGCCTTGCCTTACCGACACAGCTGGCTTGAAGCTGGTACGTTAGATTTTTAACAAGCTTTTATTTAACTTGATTTGTTAAATTATTATTATTGTTATGTGCTGTTGCGTAACTTTATTATTTCATTTTTTTTCTTTGGTTCCACTGCGAACTAGCGCCTTGACAAAACTATGTAAGCATTAGCTGAGTGGCCACCATTTTGGTAGCATTCGTATTTTATTTATATTATTTTAAGGACTAACGTGTTATAATTTGATTTGCACCAAATAAATATATTTTTTTGCTTTCTTTCCAAATTGTATGTTTGTTACGTAATCTTACAAGTCAATTTTTAGGCACTTGCCCTACCAACCGAACTATTATATTAACTATTTGACGAACTATTTGGTCCATTTGAGTGCATGAACATGTCTGTTTGTATTGGTCTAGGTGTTTTCTAAGTATCTATGAATTCTCAAACAAGAAGAAGAAAGAAAGAAAGAAAAAAATCTTTATTCAAATAAATCTGTTACAGATACTTTTGAATCGTCAATTGTTATTATTATCATATTTTTTGTGACTCTACCACCGGTTCGGAATAAGTAGGATCTTCGAGAAGAGCCGGCAAGAAACTCGAGTTACTCTTTTAATCTTTTTATATCAGTGGTTACAGTTTTGTCATTTACCTACACATAGATTTACAATAATTTATTACAAAGATTTTGTAACTGGAACACTAAGTGCAAGACCACACATCTTTATCCGATAAATATTCTTCTATTGTATAGTAACCTTTTTTCATGAGGGTTTTTTAATCTTTAATTTAAACTGGTGAAAAGGCAATTCGGCAAGATTTGTGGTATTTTATTAAAGAATGTTATGCCTCTTCCAACAAATGATTTTCCTACTTTACTTAGTCTAAGATTTGGGACAGCAAGTTTGTTTTTGTTCCTAGTATTAAAGTTATGTACGTCACAATTTTTTTCAAACAAATGAAGATTTTTGTGGACATAAACTAGATTATGGTAAATGTATTGAGACGCTACTGTTAAAATATCGATTTTTTTAAATACTTCCCGAAGTGAATCACGTGGTCTAAGGTTATAAATGGCTCGGATGGCTCTTTTTTGAAGTACAAATATAGTGTTAATATCAGCAGCTGAGCCCCACAACAGAAGACCATATGACATTATACTATGAAAATAACTAAAATAAACCAATCTTGCTGTATCAATATCGGTTAAGAGCCTTATTTTCCTAACTGCATACGCTGCTGAGCTAAGTCTACCTGCCAAAGCTTCAATATGAGGTCCCCACTGGAGTTTTGAATCTATAGTAATTCCTAGAAATACTGTACTATCAACAATTTTTAAGCATTCGTCATTCAAATTAATACTGGTGATGACCTGCCTCACATTAGGTAATGAGAATTTTATACAATTAGTTTTTTTAGTGTTAAGCAATAAATTATTAACTGTAAACCAATGCATTACTTGTGAGATAGCACCATTTACATCGTCAAATGTTTCTTTTTTTCTATTAACGTTAAAAAGCAATGATGTATCATCTGCAAATAGTACTATGTCAGAAAGTTTATGACAATGGAAGGAAGGTCATTTATGTATAAAAGAAACAGTAAAGGACCCAATATAGAACCCTGAGGCACGCCCATGCGTAGTGGGCCACCAGAAGAGCTAGAACCGTTTACAACAACCTTTTGAGTTCTGCCCGTCAAATAAGATCTTAAGTATTTTACTGAACAATCTGATACACCGTAATGTCTTAACTTGATAAGTAAGGTCTCATGATCGACGCAGTCAAATGCTTTTGACAGATCACAAAAAATCCCAATCGCATCTTGCTTACTCTCCCAGGCGTCATATTTACTCTCCCAAGTGTATATATAAGTATGTTTTTTTGTTGTTTAGTACCCATATTACAGGCATTTGTGCTTTTATGCTTAGTTTGGGACTAGATGGCGCTGTGTATATGTCAGTGGATATTATTTACTATAATAGGATGATGACTGGGTCCAGAAATCGTAAGAACTATTTCATATTATTACAAATCTGGGTAATATAATATGCTTACTCTCAGCTCGAAAACTCATGTTTTATGAATTTTATTAGTCTTCAAGTTAGATGGGCAAGTCTTTTAAAGTACATTAATGCAAAATTTGTTAACAAAAGATAACACATACAATTTAAAGCAACTTTTGCTATGAAACCGTTTTAGTAAACGCACATTTAATATAGTTGTAGTACAAAATTCACAACTATGCGTACTATTCTAGTCATAACTAGGTAGCATTGTATGAAGCGTTTTTGGGAAGTCATTATTGTGTTTTTAGAATTGAAAATGTCTGTGAGTTTAATGTTAACTGGTATTTTTTTTACCAATGTTTCTATTATTATGCGGTCCATCGATATAATAGCAGAAAAAAATTTGTCATTATCCCTATTGTCAGTGGATGTTTATTTAGCCCCAAACTAAGTATAACTTGTAATATGGGTACTAAACAACGGATAAACATACTTATATGTATGTATAATATGTATGAATTTACAAAAAATATTAGTAAGTTTATCCATTGTTTAGTACCCTTAATACAGACTGCATCTTTACTTAGGGGCTACATGGCGCTGTGTGAATGTCAGTGGATATTTATTTATTTATATAAAATTTTTTGACTGCGCTTCGTTTTTTATCTTCTCTCATATAATATATAATTTAAAAAAGTCATTATTAAATTGATTTCATTGTATGATTCTACTGTAGGTGCGACACAAGGGCGGGACAGTTTCGCGGACCTCGGCACTGGCGCCATCGCGGAACCAGACAGTGCGAACAGTTCGCCTGGAGTGCAGAGGGTTTGTTATAAATATATATTTGGTTTAAATGTTTTTTTGTTTATCTCTAAAACAGATGAATAAATAATGTCGATCGGCTGTTTAGTCGGGACTTAAGTCCAGATAACACACCAGCCCGTCGATCGCGTTATTTTAAAATATCATCATCATCAGCTCATTGTACGTCCCCACCGAGGGGCACGAGCCTACCCGTATAGGGAGTATAGGCTTTAGTCGTCCACGTGGGCCCAGTCCGGATAAGCCGACTTCAAGCACAACCTTTGAATCTCTTCGCAGATGTGCGCAGGTTTCCTCACGATGTTTTCCTTAACCGTAAGAGCGTCGGATAACGTACATATAATTTCTTAATTCGAAAACACATTGGTACGTGGCGGGATTAGAACCTCAGCCCTCCCGGTAGGAGGGCAACAGTCCACACCATTGAGCCACCGACATAAGACACTTCATTCTAATATATGATTACTTTTTAAAACCATTACCATTAAAGTTGCACGGGAATTTACATTTGGCTTGAAAAGTGGTGTTATGTTATAGTAATATCAAGAACATTTGTAGTTAAGGCTTGGGTATTGCTCGTTTGTTCCATATAACACAAAAAACGGAGTAATTAGTTTAAAAGGCTTACGTAACCCCCCCTACCCCTTACTCTCACTTACTCTGTTTAATCTATCGCAGTCCCCTGCTGGACATAGGTCTCCCCCATTTTGCGCCATATATCCCGGTCCTCCGCTTTCCTCATCCAGCCTCTACCTTTGGCAAGTGTTCGGTCCCCCGGTCCCCCGCTCCGCTTGCCGAGCCCCGGTCTCCACTCCAGAGCTCGTCTGCTCCAACACCGAGGTTCTGCGACATACGTGACCGCCCCTTGTACTATAAACTGCCCATTTGAACTCTCACCTACTGTTTTGCCCTAACTGTCCATATCGTGCGGTCCCCGGGATCTCTGCACGGCAAATGAAAGGGCGATCAAAGTGGCCGAACATTGGACGACCCATTTGGTGTTGCGGTTGAGACGCCGACTGCAACACCAAGGGCTCCGGGTTCGATCCCCGGGTAGTACATTTGTGTGCATGAAACATGTCTGTTTGTAATGGTCTGGGTGTTTACAATGTATAATATGTATTTACAAAATAAAATGTATATAAGTATATCCGTTGTTTAGTACCCATAATACAGGCTTCACGCTCAACTTGGGGCTAGATGGCGCTGTGTGAATGTCAGTGGATATTTATTTATGTTATTTATTATCATATTGAACTTTCGAATCCATATCGACTCGATAAGAAGGCTCATGTATATGGTATCGTTCCCAGCAAACTCAATACGACGCGTTGGACGAAGAATATAGGATGTTCATTGAGAAATATAATCACAACCATCGGCCCTCCACACAGAAGTTTGGCACATATGTAATTCTCTTTAAAAATATTCCTAACACCAATCATCATCATCAACTCATTGAACGTCCCCACCGAGGGGCACGAGCCTACCCGTACGCGGTGTAATGGCTTAGTCATCACGCGGGTCAGTGCGGATTGGACGACTTCACGCACAACCTTTTGAATTCTTCGCAGGCGAGCGTAGGTTTCCTCAGATGTTTCCTTCACCGTAATAGCGTCGAATAACGTACATATTATTTTGAAAATTCGAAAACATTGGTACGAAGCGTGGCGGATTT